>JAEIIH010034904.1:0-50205 GCA_018904745.1 Drosophila orosa | reverse complement strand
GAACTTTTAAAAAATGACTAAATGCCAGAAAAAGTGGTCAAAAACCCCATAGTGCATTGGATCTCGTCGGGTGCACCGATCCGAGGCGAGGCGAGGCGTCTTCCCATGCCCACACCCAATAGCCCAGCGGCGATCTCTCTGGCAGGGAAGGAATATAGGAGGCGGAGGAGGAGGAGGAGGAGCGGGCTGCCAGGTAGCACATGTGCCCATGCGCCGCTCCTCTAGGGGGCTGTGTGTAATGCCTGGCATGACAAATGAATGAATACTTCCTGCATTACGTGTGGGTTATGTAACGGCGGGTCTGGTAATTGCACATCTCGGAAATTCTTTTCAGAGTGGAACGATGGAAGGGAGGCCTGACATTCTGCACTTGCAACTGTCAATCCTTGAGTTAATATAGTACTAGCACCACGGATATAGTCATGGATCCGCCATGGGATTCTTTGTTCTCTTAAGCTTCAGGAAATGATGGATCATTCGCTTGGCAAAGAAATAAAAAACAATTTTGAAATAAATTAGCAATGTCAAATAAACTGAAAAACATTTTAAATATATTTAAAATGCAGGACATTTCTGACCTCCAATTTACGCAGGAATTTTTGGGAAATAAAAGCAATGCATTAGCTGTAAACTTAATTTATTCTATCTTATAAATCTGAAATTTAAAAATAGCTATTTTATTTCTAAAAAAAAAAAGAAGATATTAAGGAATTAAATAAATTAAGATTTACTTCCTTTATATTGAAAATACTTTTTTGATTAGATTTTAGATTTATTTATTTAATATCCTGGCGCTACAAGTATTTTACTTTTAAATTATTGTGCCAGTTACAAAATTGAATTGTTTTAATTTAACCTTTATATATTTTATTTTTTATTATTTACATTTATTTCCCTAATTTTAGAGACTTTACTAACCGCAGAGTAAACATTTAAACATGTTACTCGACTCCCAGTTAAATATGAATATTAAAACGAATTAATTTACTAACAAAGCTTTCATTAAAATATCAAGGATCGTTAACAGCATGATATCATTTTTGAAATTACCTTTTCCATTAGGCATTAAGCATGTTTTCGAAGGCAAATTCATTTCCTATCTGCAGCCAATGTTTATTTATCCAATAAAACATTTTGTTTAGAACCCCCGAATTTTTGCGAATCTTTAAATCTACAAAGAGGAATACGTTTTCCAGCCCTCGGCTGGGTGTTGATGTGGGGACTCGTGTGGTCCGAAATGATTAATTGCCTCGGCTCAATTGAAAACCGCACACGCATAATGCAAATCCAATCTGTGAGTGAACTCATAGCTATAGGTAGAGATGCCATCTATCGTTTATTAATTAGGCAATCAAATCGAATCATTTAGTATTAGTCACTGATGTGTGGAGCATTAAAAATTATTTCTGTAGGCATTTGTCACCCAATTAAACCGACTGCAGCCAAGTGCCCCCGTCAGCCATCCAAAGAATCGACTATATAGCCGCCGTAGAACTCAACTGCAGCGAATTGCAATAATCGAAGTCTATATAGCGTCGAGACTTTTATTAATGATGAGTGAAAATGGGAAATGAGAAAATTTTCAAAATCTATAAAAGCAATAGGAGGTGCAAAAGGCAGCGATGTCTGTATGTGCTCTGATTAATCATGTACAGCCATATAGGCAGCATGGAAATGAGTCAGTACCGAGCCAAATGTAAGAGTATTTTTCGATTTTTGTTTTTAGAAATTTATGAGCGACAAGCAAAATGTATTTTTAAAACATATTTCATACTCCACACAACAAAATCAAAGGAACAGCACATACATATTCTACGAGAAATGTAGGTGCCTATCTAAGGATTATATATGTACATATATATGGGTGGAAATGTTGTTAAATTGTTTTATGATTTACAAATTCTTTGTTTTAAATATAATGCCCAAATAAGAGTTTTCAAAGTGTAGTCTAGAACTAAAACCATCAAGTTTAAATGCAGAGAATGGCTAGAATATTGAAATGTCAGGTAGAGTTCCTCTCAAGCCTTAACACATATCTGGTGTAGGTACTAATACTAGTTCTGTATACGGCGGATTTTCTATATACCTTGCTAGCTACCTACTGAATCTAAAAAACATTTCATATGCGTTTAATATAGCCGCCGCTGTGATCTAAATTTAAAACAAAAGCTATTTAGTTGCGAAGAAGTTCAACACAGGCAAACGTTCTCTACTCGGCCACTGTGTGTGTGTATACGAGAGTATCTGAGATTTACTAGATACACAGATACGAACGAATACTGGGTGACTGCGTCCTGGGCCTTAGCTATACGAATACGCATACGCCGTGTGGTACGTGGACCGACAAGTCCGTCAGCATATCTCACAAATACAACAGCCTCTCGGCCGATTCTATCTGTATCTCTATACACTAAAACATCGATTAAAGTTACAATTTGTTAAAATTAAATATTATATGATATTGTTATATATTATAAACATATCATTTGATATTCATTAGGTAGAAGTTAATCTTTTAGGTAATAATTGTATTTAGAAAACAAAGTTTCATCAGAAATAAATTTTACATAATTTTTTCTTTCTGTGCATCTGCTTCTTTTCTTATTTTTTCCTTTGCCCGTGCTCGTCAGCACGTCCATGTCCAAGTTGTGTTGGTGTTTTCATCTCATGAAATGTTTCAATTTGTCTATTTTTAGTGGCAAGTTTCTTTTTGTTTATTAGTTCGTCGCTTTTTGTTGTTGTTGTTCTTGCTGTTGCTCTCTTTTTCAGCTTTGACTTTCCCAGCATATGTACAGCGAGTATATAGTGTGTCTTGGATATATAGGCGATGTTTTCTGTTGCTCTGATTTAACGTCACAACTAAGGAATGCCTCTCGGGCGATTCTTTTGCTGCTCGAATAGCCTGGATCAGCCACGCATTGTTTGGTCCCTCTTTCATATGTTTTTTGTGGCCGAAAAGCTTTAGCCGTATATCTCGATATGTTTATATAGTTTCACTGTACATTATGTGGTACATAACGAGCGTATTTGCTAGGTGTTTGCATCGATTTAGAAGTAAGGTCAAACTATGCCCGTGCGAGGTGCCTTTTAGCTGATAGCTAAGGTATCGCAAATGGGAATATATATAAGAATTTTTGTGTTTTTAATAGAGTTGAGATCTTAAAAATATACTGGTTTATTATGAAGTTTACAGAATATTTTTCAATACTACAAATACTTCAATACTTGCACTTTTAAATTAACCAAACATAACTCTTAAAAAATGGATATGTAAACCATTAATCCTCCCTTATAACTATCCCATTCAGCAGAGTTCAAACCCCGATACGATTGGAACCCATAAAGAATGCCTCAAGATTGCGTCTGCACATGCAGCCGACTGACAGTAAACAAATATATAACCATAAATTGGTTACCATGGCGCTGATTTCAGCTGCAGATACAGATACTATAGATACACCGTATCTATCTGCACCAGGCATAAACAATTATAAACAACATGTTTTGGTAATGTTACGCTTAGATTCGCTCTACTACAGTGTTTTGCAAACATCGAATGGGCATAAACAGGGCCCTGCACATGGCTACATCCAGGAGATACTCGCGATGGTTGGATGGGGCTTTATCTGGAGGGCTACACACTTTCACTCCATGGGGCGTAAATCAATATTAGGCTTATCTTGACCAACTGTGAGAATTTTCGCAGGCCGCTATCCCCCAAAAGATACTAGCCGCATAGCCATGACAGAAACTGGGATACGGCGACGACCTCACTCGAGTTTCACTTTCCACACGCCATGGGTTACTGGTCGGAAACGCGGGCCTGGATTTTCCGTGACCCAGCCAAGCTTATCCGCTACCTGGTGCTCTTCGTCTGCAGCATCGTGGTCATTGTCCAGCTCTACGAGTGTTTCTACAAGCTCCATGATCCGCCCATCTCCACGCACTCTTACTATAACCTGAACGACACCATTGAGATGCCAGCGGTAACCATATGTCGGGAACCGCCCTACAGAGAGGATGTGCTAACTGTGAGTGGCTTGAGGGGAAGGGTTTCTTAACAAAGAATTATTAATTCATCGAATTGGAAAAGATCCCTTTGATACATTCATAATTTTGAACATATACTCTTAGTCTCTCTCTGGCGGTTACTGTCCTCATCCCAAATTTGCCACCTGTTGGATGAATTATCCATTTGGTGAGATTTCCCTGGATGAATTCTTTGAAAATGGCACCCATGATATGTCCGACACCTTCATCATGTACGGACTCAATGGCAATGCAAATAGTAGGAAATTGTACATATTTTTTTTTGGTTTTATTATATATTGTATCTCTCTGACTTAGACTTGGATATGAACAGCAGCTTGCACTTCTATATGGGTCGCTGCTATACCCTTCGCCCAAAGGAGCCCACTAAAAGGGTGTCCAAAGCAGTAGGTTACTCTCTACTTCTAGAGCATTCCAGAATCACCACATCGACCAGTGATGTGGATACAGGCACAGCAGGATGGCATGTCTTTATCCACGAAAAAAAGGAGAACTTTACAGGTGAATTTTAATTAATTCTCTAATTCATTTCACGTAAACCAGAAAATATATCCCTTTCAGAAATCAATATGAAGGGTTCCGGGCGAGTGGAGTATGTGTTTGTTAGTGTCAACGAAGAAATTGAGGTAAAGCTGCAATCCCAGTACTTCTCCAATATTCAGACCCGAGATGAAGCCTGTTCCAGTGAAGAGGGCTACAGTGACTTGAAGGTACAGCCTGTAATTATAATCCTATATGCATTAATATCCCATAATCTGTTTAGTGTGGTGAGCATTGCATTTGGCAGGATTTGGCTGATAATATGCAGTGTTCTGGACCCTGGATGCATGACATTGACACCGAACCCTGCAATGATACCCTCTCCATTAGAAAATTAATATCGGATTATAAAGAGTACGATCGTATTTGCATGAATATATTTTCTATTAATAAAGTATGCCTTTTTCAGAGTGTATGAAAACGAGGACGACTTTAACTGTGATTGCATTCAGCCCTGCCAGTCGAGGATCTACACCACCTTCATTCAGAACCGAAAGATTTTCAACCAACCGGAGCCGCGCACCCTAATCTATATATACTACACAACCAAGCTGATATCGGTGGGAAGTCGTCTATCACATGATGATGCATCGTACATTGATTGAATTCGTGGCCATTTCCCTTTCCTCTTTCCAGATGATCGAAGAGCGTCCCAGCTATGACACCACCCAGTTTATAGCGGATGTGGGTGGTTCCCTGGGGTTCCTGCTGGGTCTATCCGTCTTGGGTTTAATAGGAATATTAGAGCATGTGAGTATAAGAATGTATATGTATATATTTATTCCATAAAAATTCTACCTTTTCAGCTCACTCTTTTCTTCTGCGGCGGCTTCATCAAGAAGATGCAGCAGAAGGAGCAGGAATCAAAGGCCAAGAGCAGCGAGGATGGTCAATCCCAAACCAGCGATGAGACCATCGATATAGCCATTGCTTACAAAAAGCCAAAGAAGAAACCTAGATATTAAGGCAAGAACCGAGCTGGCTTGGTCTTTATAGTATTTCCCTTAAGGAGTATCAAGAAACCTAATCAAATTCACTTCTTACATTTAATCAACATTACATACAGACAACGTTACAATTTTCTTAGCCTAAAACTTATTACAATACAACTGCACTCAAATAAATGTATTTCGTAGAAAGATTTAACATTACTTTTAAGTTTTAAAATTTCCAAAAAAATGCAGAAATATCTTTACAAAATTTGTAACAATTTTCAAATACTATTTTTGTTTGCTTAAAAGACTATTTCAAACTGTTGAACATCTTAATTTTGAGTGTGTATTACTTATATTTAAATTCTTAAGCTCATCAGCAAACTAAGACCAACGATCAGCAGAGAGCTCACTCCCACAAGAGAAGCCCCCGAAGTTGTCTTCAAATTGATTTTGGTATTGAGAATGTCATCAAACTTGCTAATTATATCCGGCAGAGGGGAGGTTCTGATCTCGCAGGCAGTGTTCTCGATGGCCTCCTTGACACTGGCAGTTAGAATTCGGAAATTGATGGAACCGGCATAGAGCTCATCGTAGATAAACACGGGCAGCTGATTGGACAGGACCCACAGGCGCTTCTGATCATCCACCTTCACGTCACTGGGAAACACCAGAGTCTCGTTGCTCATGTAGATGCGGCTCTGCGAGTTGTGTGTAAAATCGGTGGCTGTGCGCCAACAGGCCACTTCGTTGAGATTGGGCAGAGTGTAGAAGAGGACACCGGTGTCCTGGTCCAAGAACTCGGCTCCGGCCTGAGTATTGGTGCCCCTGGAGCCCAAGACCTTGAACTCCCTGTAGATCTCAGGCGATGTAGCCAGGGTCTTGTTACGCAGTATTCCCGTATCCACAGCAAACTCATTGGTCGAGCAAAGTGGATGGAAGTACAGTGTGGAATAACCCGACTCCAAGGGCTTCGACAGGGTCAGACCGTAGAGACCATCGTCCCACTGGAAGTCAATGCCATTGATGCTGAAGTTGCCAGCCATTGGATCCGGGTGGAAAAAGTGATGTTGAACTCGCCACGACTCCTGGTCCTTCCAAGAGTACACAACCAGACCAGGATTGCCCAAATCCCCAGCGTAGGCATAGCTGTTCTCGCAATCAGAATCCTCCACTGCCAGATTGGCGAACAGAGAGGCCTGCTTCACCTGATCGGCGGGAAAAACGTGTCTCCTCAGCAGATCGTCATTGTGCAGATCGTAGACCAGCAGCTGTGGTGCTCCAAATATTCTGGTCTTATCCAGGACTCCAGAGATACGAGAGTCCAGAACCCACAGTCGGCCACACTTATCGGCTTTGACACGGAAAGGAGAAACCAGCTCCGGCTCTGTTTCCAACTGGCTATGAGCCTGCCAGCTGGGGAAGGGTTTCAGGGCGGGCATCTTGCTGGAAGTGTCTGTGAAGGAAAGATTTAATAAGAATTTAATTGTATAAAAAATATATATATTCACAAATATTTATGGGAGGAATTTTACTAAATGTAAGTTCCTGTAAAAATTCCTTTCAAATAAATACAAAAACAGGTTCGCCCCTCTATTGTTTAGTAAGTTTACTGACCTCGCCTTCAACAATCACTTTATTTGTTTAACTTTTATTTAACTTTTTGGTCATTTGCATTGCTTCTCGCTTTACTTAGATGACGCTAATTGGAGTCTTGACAATATTTGGCTGATGAGTAATCGTCAATTTGTTTACCTGACTGCACCGAAGCTTTGCATTTACATCTGTCTATACTGATTAACTAACTAATGAGCTGGAATTGAATTGTGGTTAAGACAGCTTCCCACAAGCGGCGGTAAAAGGTAAAACAACTATATAAATGGCACCTGGATCTTATGCTAATTTAATATTATTTATTATTTTATTACTTTAGAAAACAGTGAGCCAAAACAATTACACACTAAGGAGCCTTCAGGGATTTTTCATGATAAATAAAATGTGAATTTCAGGAAAGAATTAAACCATATAAAATGTAAATTAAATTAGATCTGACTTTACTTCATTCAAACTCATAAATAGAGCGATTTCCCATTAAATACTCCGCTTTATGGACTGATCTCAATCGCAGCCAAGCATCTCGTGGCCTTTAATTCAGTCTGTGCACTTGCTATGACCAAATGTGAGTGTTTATTGTGCACTTTACAGCCTCCACGCAAAGATTTTTGGATTATTTAGACGCAGTGTGCACCGATTTGCAGTGTGCGGCTGTTCTCTGGCATCAGGCAGACAGTTAATGACGCCAGCGAGCGGAATTACTATGCTAATTGCCCCAAGTGCGAAAGGAAACGGAATTGTTTGGATGGTCAAGTTGATCAGACAATTCCGACGAGAAACAATAGTCGAGTTATGAGATCCGAGATTCGAGAGCCCAGATCAGTTCTTGGCACACATAGTCGGGGTAATTATTTATGTACATAGTTGTGGCAGCTGCAGCCGTGCAACTCATGCAACTCACCATTAAGATCAAGGTATCCCAGCGAGGCCGGCACTCCGGCCCGCCATCTGGGCAGGGTGACAAAGAGGCGATGACCGGCCACCTCCAGGCCGAAGGGTATCACATTGGCCGGCTTGAACTCGCCGCTTTCGATGGCCGACCACCTCTGGTCCGGACTGACATACTTGAAGTCCATTTCCCGCCACTCGTAGGCCACGCGGAGATTATCGTTTCCACGGGCAGCCAGCGCCCACAGGAGGAGCAGGCCCAGACTGGAGCGTAACATGGCTTTAATCAATTAGCTGCAAGAAAAAATGGACAAAGATCAATTAAAATAAGCAGCTGGCCTACTCATTTAAGCTTCCGTTAAGCCGCAACGGCCTTGGCCAAGCCATAAACATAACCAGATCAGGCGACACTCAAAAAATAACATTTCAGTTGAATAATTAAAATAAAATTTAGATTTTTGCTGAAAGAGTAAACCAGATGAAGTGATATTATTTCTGGGTATAAGGTATTAAATCTCCATTCAGTTTCCTTTATTTCTCACATTTTTTGGTTAATCAATGTTATATAATAATCCATAATTCCATAAACTAGAATATATATCTGTTTGTTATAAGAATATTATTATCGATTAAGATATCTTGACGTCAAAAATGTTTATATAAATATTTTTCGGTGGCAAATGTATCAATATTCTACATATTATGCCATTTGTTTTCCTGTATGGGCCGAGTTAATAGTCTCTCAATCTTGTCACTTGGTCCAGCCCCCACCACTGTACTCTTTGGCCATTATGTTCTCCTTCACATGACTCATGTCTTTGGTTCACTCGGTTATTTGAAAGTTGTCTTTGGTATGTTTCGAGCCGGCCAGGTTCTGGCCAAGTTGCCAAACCACAAACATTTTTTTTGTGTTTTGTATTTCTGCTTAAAAGCGAGTCTTGGGGTGTACATTATCTAACCAAAAAGATCGGCACATGTTCAAAGACGCATGGCCATGTTTTTCTTTACCCTTCCTTCGGGAATTTATGATGGTTTTTAGAGGGACTGAATGTGAATAATAATATTGAGCTTAAGCTTTAGACCTTTCTCCCTCTTCACTTCCGTTGAAGACGTCTCGGGCACCTCACTCAATCTTTTATTTTTAGAGTATCGTCAAACACTCGACCTCTTCAGCGGAATTCAAGTTGAGGCTCGTCATTCCAGACATTAGCATTTCGATGAGCACTTTGTCTGACCGCCATTCTCTTTGATTGTTCGCATCTAATAAACTTTATTTATGATCCGGGCATTGCTCAAAAATCTGTTTCTTCGGTTAAATTTTCAAAGTGAGTCAGCTTTAAAAATGTTTTCTTTAATTATGGCTTTCCAGTTTTGAATGTGGGCGTGTCTAGGTATAGATTTTACAGATTTTGCTTAATTATTAATGACTTTGGTTTGGTTTGGTTTGGTTTGCACAACTTTGGTTTAGATGGGGTTTTTCCCCATTTTTCCTTATTTTATTTGCCATTACTTAACACGTTACTTTTGTTTATTTTGTCTTTTTGTGTACACTTGGAGGAGGGGCACTTTTTGGCCAAGTCCAGTTATGCAAACCTTGTCACTTGGCTAACTTGAATTCAGGCACGAGTTGCATGGAGTTCAGTCAATCAAAGTTTGTGTCTTGAATCTTTTGTCTGGCCCTGGCTTCAGTTTTATGGCCAGTGAGTTTGCTTTTTTATGTTTTTGTTTGAATTGTTGGACAAATCTGTACCAAATGTCAACTTAACACACCTTTTAACAAAGATCACGCACGAAAACAGCCGCCACACAACCGGCAGAGTCGAAGCTCGAAACGAAACTAAAAGTCCGTTGAGCCGCCAGTCAAGTCGAGGCCTGAGATGGCGTGAGCACTGGCTGCCTGCTCTCCCCACGCTGAGCTCTCTTGGAATTCGACTGAACTTGAGAATTAGTCAGGCCGTTAAGACGGTTTAGCACGTTGAAAGTGAAACAAAGTAGTTTTTGGCACGCTCCCTGGACTAACCCACAATATATAATGTGATATGCAAAGCTCCCACGCCGAACGGGGAACATTAATCCAGCCATTAAGATCTCCAGCTGTGGCCCTGCGATTGACAAGCCCCTGAAAGTACTCCCACAACGGAGAGGAGGAGGCCTACTGACCCATAAATATTAAAAGATAATAGACAAGCCCACAGGCGGTGTAATTTCCAATGTATATTTATGTAATTTAATCAATATTCATAATTAAAAGACGCCGGTTAATTAACAACTCTGGAAAGTTCCCAGTTGAATCCATGAATGAATCTGCTTCTGAATGTCTGACTGTCAGAGTCGAGAGTTGGGGGTATAGCCCCATAAATCATAGCAGTTTTGAGGGATTTCCACTTCAGCTAAAGAGAACTTGGTGATAAAAATAAAAATGTATAAAATATAACGGAGAAGTGTGAATTAAATAAGTGTCATGCCGGCTTCCAATCTCTGAAGATCTGAAAACAAACCCAAGCCCCACAAGTAAACATCGCTTGGCTTTTATTCAGTTTTATATTTATTAAAATTTCAATAAATTAATTCCAAAAGAATACAGAACAATCCAAACATTAAACTAGAAGTATTATCATTATGCATTTTTCTTTGTGTAATATTACTTTTTTTTTAGTTTAAAAGAATTTAAACAATTGCTTATTTTATCTGATGTTTTGTATACTTTTCTTATTTTTTTTTGCGTTTCGGTAAAAAACATTTTACGTACAAGAATGCTAAATATATAGTTTGTTTTTTGTTTGTTTTTCTCCTGGAGTTTGCCTTCCATTTACATTACAACATTAAAAATGATTTAACATAGCAAACTTGTTGGTTTTTTTGATTTTATGCATTTGCACTAAATATAGTATAGGCATTAGCTAAGTATTTTGTGTGATTATTTAATTGGTTAAACGAACAGAAATTGGACAAGGGAGAAACAATTTGCTGAGTTCCGTAAGCTTTAGTTAATAGTAAATGCAACAAAAATAGTTTAAAGCTTATGACAAATATATATAAATATAAACAAGTTAAATATTTATGTTTATCCAAGGATTAGTCAACACAAAAACAAAAAGGAAAAATTAAACTTTGGTCGAAAGCTTCAAAGATCTTTGGCAAATCAAATTCTTATAGTTTTTTTTTTGCAATCAGTTTTGAAAATGTTTCGATCTTGAAATACTTTCCCAACAAAGTAGTTGCAACTATCAAAGCATTATTAATTATTATCGTAATCATAATCTGTGTCTGTGTATATATTGAAAGGTAGATAAATCAACACTAAACGAAATGATTAAACAAACGTTATCTGGCAAGTCTCTTTCGAATCCATCTTATTATTCGGATGCTCTGAGAAATGGTGTCGATGTGGTTGGTGATACTGCCTCCGGATTGTGTGGATTGTACAAGACGCGTAGCGTATGTTATGCGAGTCGCCTGATATCGGAAGTTATAGTAGTCATAGTGGTGTTATGCGTTATGTGTGGAAATAACGATTGTGTGGTGGTGTTCGCACGACAAGGACCGAAGAGTCCAACAGCTAAGTCGATAGCTGTGATGTGCCCTCGCCTCAGAGTTACAATATTCAAGATATTCCCTGACTAGGCTCCGGCACATCGCCTGCGTCCGGTTCAAACTTGTACTTGTGTGGTGGTCGGAAAGGCATACTCTTCACTCAGGGCATGCAAAATATAATCCAAAGATAGACATGTACCACTTATTTATAGATATAGTTATATAGATAGATAGAAGGGGGAGACGCAGGTCGGACGCAGGGGACTCTTCGCTCAGCAAAATTAATGTGACACGCTTTCGACTGAACCCAGCAGACAGTGCGCTCTGGGAACGGTTGTTGGGGAGGGTTTAGTAGGTTTACAGTGACTGCAATTTGTCCAGCTACTCGCGTGTCGCCCAGCGCAATGACAGACAGATTTTGGTGGTCTTTATGTTAAATCTTAGTTTTCAGTTTTGGTTTCGCAAACACCTAAAGCCCATTGAAATGTTAACTAAACTTGTAGCTCTTATGGTACTCTTTTTCAAACGAACGCGTGCATTGCATTGTATCTTACAGCTAAAAGATCGTTTCGAAACATGAAATGAAATCAAATAATGCGTGATAATTTTGTAATCAATGACCACCACCTTAAACGAATACTAAAAGATTTACTACAGACACGGGAAATGCAAATCAAAGTGATTTTAGGAATAAAAACCTATTAAAGCTTGCAATAGAGATTTATAAATTAAATTTTAAATACAACAATTTTAAAAACATCTAAAACTTTGATGTAAAAAATCAGGATAAGAGACATTTCCAACACTATAAAGTATATAAATGTTGATCAGCATCAGCAGCCGAGTCAATCTAGACATGTTCGTCTGAATAAAACTTTATTAAACAAACAAACAAAGCATAAAACCATTTTCTAAATAAAAAATTTGTATTTTATATTAAAAATGATTGTTATTAGCAAATTCCTAAATAATTACCCTTTCATTTGACTTGCATTTCCCCATTAAAATCAAAACATAGTCAACAATTAAAAAGCAACTCTACGAAATGAAAGGCGTCCATCAAATATTTACATAGTCCACGCAACGCAATACAGTTGCCGGAGAGACAGAGAGAATAATAGGTATACTCTACAGATATGAGACTATAAAGACTGTGTACAGATGCGAGTTTAGTCGGAGAGTGTGTGAATCGTATAAGAGTAATGCCACCAAATCTGGAAGTTTGTCTGTCTTGCATTGAGGTACTCTCGTCTGAAGCACGCCGTTCTAACACCGCAGGCCTATCGAACCGGACCAAACGAAATCTTGATATTGGCCGGCGATATCCCGTTGACGGTGCGGCGAATTTGCCAGACCCAAAAGTCCAACATTAATTTTGCGCTAAACTGGCCCCAGGGAGTTGGTAATTATTTCGATTCAATCTTTACTCCCTGGATAGTTTTTCACTTGTCGTTGCTTATGATTATAAATTACACAGTATAGTTACAGCAATACATGTATTTCTATATAAAGATAGATAGATGGTTGGGTTACAAGAGTGTAATATATAGGGGTGAGTGTGTTAGTGGTGCTCTCAAGGGATATCTGAGGGTGCTGAGTTAAACTAGCCTTGGCTACACTGGGTAGAGAGTATTCTATGATCTCGGGTAATCTGATCCATGCGGTTTCCCGTCACAAAAACACAACAAAACAAAAGGGATGTTGGGGGCTAGGACTTTCCAACTGCCAATCTACTCTACTTACTTTAGCTAAAACGTTCAAAAAAAGGTTCAACAAATGCCTAAGCCCCTCTATTAAGAGTGGAGGAGTCCACGAGTATTAGTTCATATTTATTTTAAGTTGAAGTTGCTGCTAAGAAGCTAGAGAACTCGGAACATTGGAAGAACGCTACGTTAACAAGGGGGCAACAGAAAAGCGTCAATATCAATATCCTGAAAAGATGTATATCGAGTGTACTTTCTATAACACGTGGGGGAACTCTTTTTCAACTAGATGCTATTACTCTGACATTTCTTTACACTAAATATAGCGGTGTGGGGAGAATGGGGATTTTTTATTTGATTTTATTTGAGTCGTTGTTTAGTACCAACCATACCATAACCAAATGACTTAGGATATATAGTATTCATATGCATATATAATAATTAAAAAAGAAAAACAAATTGATTGTAGATACCTGCTCTGATCTGCTCTCATCATCATCTCGCGATGACACACACACCGAATTTATATATTTTACATACCAAAAGAATAGAAAACGATACAAAGAGAGAGAGAGACGTTGAATATTTATATATGTGGATATAAAATGTTTGTATATAGTTAGGTATATACTAGGTAAAAGATAGGACTTACTTTTTGTCAGCTGACTGAACGAATGAAGGAACGAAGGTCTAGACTAGGGATGTTGTATGTCGAAAGGGAAGGTCCCATTATCGTATCGAAAATATATAAAATATAGGAAAATATTGCATTTAACTTTGAAATATCGCTATTATCGAACAATTATATTTGTTTCTTTTTCCGATTATTTATATATCGGACTTCGCGTCAAATATATCGAAATTATATATATTATATTGCGCTCAATATCATATCGAAAATATATGAAATAAAGGAAAATATTATATTTAACTTTGAAATATCGCTATTATCGATATTTCTTTTTCCGATTATTTATATATCGAAATTCCCTTCAAATATATCGAATTTATATATTTTTGCTACCATCCCTAGTCAAGACTTTTCTTGTAGGGCCTAAACAAAAGTTGTTGGTTGGCATTGCTTAACATTACAACAGTTTTGTAGAGCATTTCACATGGACAGAAAGAATCGAAAGTATATATGTATATAAATTACGCACGATTAACAACACAAGAACGATAACACAAAAATGCTGCTTATGGCAATTGTCAACATACCCAGAGCTTTGAGCGTTCAGGTTTTTGGTTTTGGTTCTTTGGTTTTTGTGTGTCTGTGTTTCAAAGATGTTGTTCTTATCTTTTCGGTTTTCATTTGCTTTTTCGAAGGAGATATACATACATATATAATTAAACAACTTGAGTGTGGGTGTTTTAAAATATATATGCTCGCTAAATAAAACTAAAAACAAAAACAAAAGAAAGAGAATGTTAAAAAAACAACAATTTGTAGGGATTAAGTGTCAACGGTTAGTTTTTGTTGATTATACAAATATATATATATATATAGAGATACAGATAGGGATAGAGATCTACAGCACAGCAGAGTAGCTTCAGATGGATGGTGTTAGAGTTGGATGTGAGGATGGTGTGTTTTACAAAGAGCACGAACAATATATCTAAAGAGATGTTGTTGCTGTTGTTGTTATGCACGCACATCGAGAAGGTCGGATTAGGATTAGGAAAAATTAAAACAAAAGCCATAATGTAGTGCTTTTAGATGAACGAAATAAGTAAGTATATGACATCGACTGATTTACTAGGCATAACCGCAGATTAGTGGGTGGCTTGTGGCGGAGAAGTGTGTGTGTGTGGGTGGAGTGTCTCAAAAACTGTTATACATTGAAAAAGAACTTGACTTTGGTTGGAACAACGTTTGAAAAGAACTTGCTTGCTGAGTGCGCTTTTGCTGATTGCTGGATGAGATAAGCTGGTATCCTGGCGCTTGCCTCACTCGTGGAAGAGCAGCGGCAGCGGCAGGGCCAACAGCGGAGCAGCTGCTGCTGCTGGCCTGGCGTACGGCTGCGGTGGCTGCGCGTGCTGAGGATGCGTGTGCGTGTGCGGTTGCAGGTGCGTTGGCGGCTGGCCTGGTGGCGCCTGCAACAGAGCCGGCGCTGCGGGCAGACATCATCTGAAGCGCGGCTGCATCACCTGCAGCATATTCGGATGGCCCGGCAGCATAACGCCCATTCCAGGCATTGGCATGGCGCCAGCCGGCAGAGTTCCCGGCAATCCTGGCAAACCAATTTGCATGGGCAGTAAACCTAAGCGAATAAATAATTATTATTATTCAGGAAATTGAGAAAGAAAGACGTAAGAAAAATGTTACTGTACCTGCCGGAATCCCATTGAATCCTGGTGCACCGGCTCTTAGCATATTTCCCCCGATCAGAGCTCCGTGTGGTCCAATGGCCATGGCCGGTCTCAGCATGGGCTGCATCAGCTGCATGTGACCGGGCAGCGGCATCTGACGGAGGCGGATCGGACGTGGACGAGAGAAAGATATAGAAGAGCATGGAAAGGATGGATATGGGGGATTAATACTCTTGATTGCATTTCGCTTGGTCTATATATTGAAGCCATTGTACACAAAATTAGCTAATTTGTTATTTTTAATTATGTTTGTTTGTTTGTTTGTTGTATTTTTTTTTTTTTTTTTTTTCATTTAGAATATTAATAAGTTGGTTTTTTTGCGAACTTATTCAATACATGGATAAGAGGTGTGTGTATTTGTTTGTGTGTTTGGTGTTTGGTTTGTTGTTGGTGGAGGAACTTTTTTGCATCGCATTACAAATGTATGATAGATAGAGCAGAGACAAGATATATAGAATAGAATATTGAGTAGAGCAGAGAGAAGAGACTCCTTCATCCTCTTCTAGTCTTCATTTGGCAAAAACAATATTATTTTTTATTATTTTTATTTGTTTTTGTTGGTAAATAAATAGTTTTGTTGATTTAAAAAGAAAAGTACTTACAATTCGGAAACTGAACTGACGACGACGAGATGGTGTGGAGGGTGTGAGGGGCTTAAGGCTTGTACAAATATCTTAACAAATTAAACGTATTCGCACTTAAGAGAAAGAAATAGTGAACTGATTTACTAACCGGAGGGAGGCCACGGGTCGAGTTCAAATTCCAATATACTTCAGTTAGAAGTTAGTTTCAAACTTGGCTAAGAGTGAGTTTGGTCAGTGATCGAGATGGAGATGGATGAATAAGGCTGGGTTAAGCACAATACATGTTAAAGATGCGTAACGCTCATAGCTCTAAATATTCGGTAGCTATTCGAGCCTTCTTGTTTACACAAATTTGTGACATTTAATATTACAAAATAATATGCTGAAGAATATAAAAAACTCTCTTACTGAAGCTAGCTTTAGAAGCAGCTGAAGTGCAAAAAAATCCTATGGCGTTATGCATCTTATTACCTTTACTGTGTTTGGTTAAGAGCAAGGCTATAGAGGTTTTGAAATGACAACAACTGATTGTGGGTTAAGAAAAGCACAATACAAGTTAAAGATGCGTAACGATTATACTTTTGAAGTTCCATATGCAGGCTAATTTTTTATAGCTATTCGAGCATTCTTGTTTACAGAAATTTAAGATAGTAAATAATATTCTGAAAAATATAAAAAACTCTCTCACTAGCTTGTCAATAAATTTTATAGAGAGCCTTAAGCTATGGCTTTAGAAACAGCGGAAGTGCAACAAAATCCTTTGGCGTTACGCATCTTATACATTTACTGTGTTTGGTTAAGAGCAAGGTTTTAGAGGTTTTGAAATGACAACAACCGTTTGTGTCCGCTACCTTAAATAAGCATTTGTACTGCGTTTTAAACCAAATGAATTGTTATTATTATGAAATGTGGATGAGACTTTAACGGATGAGATCCGTGTAAAAAAATGGGGACACAGATAAATGCATGGCTTGGAGGAAATGAAACATTGATATTGGTAGTACAATTTACAGATCAAAGAACACTTAGAGATAGGATTTTTCTGTTGCTTTTCTTAATTTTTTGTTTTTATGGTAAGTGGAGTTGTTATCGAGGTAATAGAGATAGATATAGAGAGATAGAGAGAGACATATCAATGCGGTGTGTGTGTAGGTCTTACTTAATTCGTGTGTAGTTTTGTGGATATGAATTAATCAATCAACCAATCAATCATCAATCAATTAAACCAACCAACGCAGCAACCATTACGACAAAGTCAAAGTAATTATTTTTTATTTGTTTTGTTTTTTTTTTTTTTGGTTTTGGTAATATAAATTATTGAAATGTACTTACATGGCTTGCAAAATAGTTTAAACACAACTCACGACTCTTCTCTCATTCAATATTATCGTAATTGTGAATTATTTTATACTGTTTTTACTTGCAAGGCAGTATGTATGTACTAGGAACTTTCTTTTTTTGGTTTTGGGAAATGGAAGGGGTTTCTCAAATGGATTATATACGCATGGATGTGAGCGACTGAGAGAAATAGTAGTAGAGGAGGTAGGAGAGTAGTAGAAGGTACTTGCTTAGACTACATAATTACTTGCATAAGTACGACTAGGTAAGATTATAATGGAGTTGTTTGGCTTTTACTTATCTTTTTGCATTTTGCATTTCACATTTCATGTTGCGGGATGTGATTTTCGGGGGGAGGGGTGGGGAGTGATTAGGTTTTGGGGAGTTTGTGGGAAAAGATTAACTTGTTGTTGTACAAAAAACATACATACTGTATAACACTGTTCGGGGCCCTGCGCAACACTTTTTCAACTCTCTTGATTATCAACACTGAACTTCTGCTTTCTGTACTGCAATTGGTAATGGTAACTTTAACACATTTTAATTGGTTTTTTTTTTTGTTCAAGCTTTCAATACTTTCTCAGAATTCTCAGAATGAAATGATGTAAGACCTATGATTAACAGTTCAAATCACTTGTCTCAAAATCAGCTATTTGAAAGGTGTTTGAAAAGTAAACAAAAATTCGAAAGCGGCAGTGTTGGAAAGCGTTTGCAAATTGCCTTTAAATGTTAGTGGAAAATTATTATAAATTCAAAGAGGAAAAACTAAAAGAAATATAAAGATACAAAGTCGAGCTAAAGCAATTTTTAATCTTAAAAAAAATGTTACATACTTTCAAACACCTTGCATATATTTTTTTTTATTGAGACTTGAAGAAATGATTTGAACTAAAGTGAATTTAAATTAGTTGTGTCAGTATTGGGAGCGGTTAGCCTTTTATTAGTTAATTTTGGTGGGTCAGTCTCCTTTACTTGAGACTTAAATTCTTTATTAAAAAAAAACACCCCGTAATAGCTTGGCATAAATCCTTTTTCAACAGGTGATTGGCATGATCTGCAAAGGTGATGCAATGATGATAGCGAAAGCTTTAAACTAAACCATATATATAATATAATATATATTAAACCCACTCAAAAATGCTGTCGTTGGCTTTTTGGCACCACCCTGGGACACAAGATCGGTTTCTTTTCTATAGATTCTTGTTGGTCTTTTACAGATTGAGATTCTCAGCACTTGGGATTCGATTTTGTTTGTTAAGTCAAGTTCATTCTTTCGTTTTGGTTGTTTAGCGATGCATATGCAGCATCGCGGGACTAGAGACTTACCATGCCAACGGCTGCGGCCGCCGCAGCCGCTGCAGCAGCGCCCGGATTTCCCGGCTGCTGTCGTGCAGCCTGAAAGCGTTGGAGCATCACAGCCCGATTCAGTTCCTCCAGTTGCTTGACCTGCTGCTGTTGCACCGCCTGCTGCTGTTGCTGCTGCTGAGCCGCCTGCTGATGCTGCTGGTGCACTGCCTGCTGTTGCTGCTGCTGCTGCTGCGCCGCCTGCTGATGCTGCTGCACTGCATGTGCCACCTGAGCAGCCTGCACCTGAGCTTGGACCACGGCCTGAGCCTGCGCCTGAGCTTGAGCTTGAGCCTGAGCCTGGGCCTGGGCCTGGGCCACTTGTGCGTGAGCTTGCGCTTGGGCTTGAGCCTGAGCCTGTGCCACGGCCACCAGAGCGGCGGTCTGTAAGTAAACGTTGGGAATCGGTTCAATTTATTTCACATGCCAGTGAAAGGGGTAAAGTTCACACAGAAAACCCTCAATGGTTTACGGACAAGTAAGGAAATAATATACAAATCCAGGAATTACAAAAGGTTAATCAACTTTGGACAAAAACTAATGTGCTTACTAAAGCAACTTTCTCTCAGGAATTCCTAATAATTACTAATTAATAAGGCCTTAAGGCTCTCCCCTTTAAATATATTAAACCCTAGTCTTTAAACCTGCAAGTAAAGTTTTAAAAAACTGGAAAACAAATTAATTTCAATTGCAAAAGGCTGACATTTTAAATATTTAATAAACTTGCCTAAAGAAGTTGTAAGTTTTAAGGTAATTTAATCAATTTAAAACCCATAAAATCTTCAATTATGCCAATGTCAGTTAAGCCTTTAATATTACTTCCTTTCCCTCCGCTTTAAATCTTTAAATGTACAAGAAAAAAGGGAGTATCAGGCATCTGAGCTGCAGGGAACAAGGACAAGACAGGGTAAGGACCTTACACACTTCCCTTCAACTCTGTTTTTCTCTCTTCAATTTGCCTATTTTCAAAGGATTTTCCTGTTTTAAATCAAAGTAACTTAATTGGTTAAATTGAAAACCGCCGGTTTCGTTTGTTTTGTTGCCATTAATTTCTTTGTTTAATTAAAAAATTGTACAGACATATATCATCATCACTATATGCTAAAAAAATGTATTTCTCTTACGTTCCTTATTTTCGGGTCTGTTTATCGGTTCTGTAACTCTTGTAATCCGTTCGCTTGCGTACGCTCGGCTTCAATTCGCGCTCTCTCTTCGCGAAATGTGCAAAAATAAGCGTATTGGTAATAGAAATCGGTATTGGGTATAAAATTGTCCAGCTTGGATAAATGGAATTGTCTTAGAAAGCAAAATGCCAACGAATTTCCAAATATAATTAAGTCAAATAAGTAAATTACAATCTTTTGTTTGTATCGTTCGGAAATTGTCTTTTTGTACAAATGTCCGCGCGTTCAGTCCGTCCGTTCGTTTGTTTGTTATGCCGTCCGTCCGGTGTGTGCTCATTTATATTGACTATGGTTTCTATAACTATGATAAGAACTCACTTCCTGGGCCTTCGAGATGGCTGTGGAGACGGCTAACGCATTAGCGGCCGCCATGCCGCTGCTACTGCCGCCCGTGGGCGATATTCCCGCCAACGATGGTGGCGGCGGGGTGCTTGGCATCGATGTGGAAGCAATGCCGCCATTATTGCTGGGACTCTGGCTCTTTTGTGGATTCGCCAGGGCAGCCATAGCGGCTGCCACACGCGCCTGATACTTGGGTTGTCTGGCTCTCAGCTCTTCCAGGCTGGCGTCCTCAGGCGGATGCATGATTTTGGTGGTGACAACAGCCGCTGGTCCGCCGCCGCCGCCGCCAGCAGCTGATTGAATTGGCGGTCGCTGTTGCTGCTGTTGAGCATCAGGCGGTCCACTTGGTGGTGCGCTGGAGGTGCCACCAGCATGATTGGTGGTGGGCGGAGCACTTATGGTTGCATTACTTTATTGAAAAAGTAAAAGAAATTAAATATTAGTTGAAAGAAGATTAGAATAAGCCTTAAGGATGAGGAACTTGTTTATAAAGCTACTTTTTGGGAAAAAGCCACTGAAAACTCAGCTTAACTCTGCCAGCCTTAATTTCCCATTTAAAATGCTTAGAAAATCCTTGTTTTTAGGTGACTTTCCCCCAGTTAGCGTGGCCCACCTGTAAGCTGGAAATGTTGGCTTTTGTTGGGCCATGGCGGCAGCATGGTGATGATGCGCCGCTGCCGCTGCTGCAGCTGCCGAGGTGGTGGCCATCGCTGCTGGAAACAGGGGACGTGGCGGCATCATGTGCGGCATCATGGGCATTGGGTATGGAGGCAGCGGCGGCATATGTTGCATCATTCCCATGCCATACTGGCCCAGCATATGCGGCGGCATCATATTTGGCGGCATCATCATGGGCGGCGGCACGCTCATGGGATCTACAACAAAGATAAATGAGATTCATAGGGATTTCCCCGACTAAAACCACTTACATTCCACTTTCTTCTTGGCCACCGGCTCATCATCGTCCGAATCCGACTTGCCGCCGTTCTTTTGCCGCTCATGATCCCTGATATCCTCCGCTGGTATGCCGTCCATGCCAAAGATCTCGATCTCAATGTTTGAGCGATTTGGCAGCGAGTTGGGCACCTTGTCCACCGTCTCCTTGTGCACCTGCATGCAGTGGATGGAGAGTCCGGGGCCGGTGTACAGCTTCTTGTGGCAGATGTGGCACTTGAAGTGCTTGGCCTTCTGATGCTGCACCAGGATCTTCTCGTCATCGAACTCGCGGTTGCAGTACCTAGATTTTTCGCTGCGAGTTAAGGAAAATCTGCTAATCTATGTGTATCACCCCGGGCGCCCCTGCCCCACAATACCATTATATAAATGAGCGTGTATGTGTAGATACAAATTTTTTTTCGCTCGTCCCCCCTAGCCAGCGGCGCACATGCCGTGGTTAACGCAGTTTTGCAGTTTGTTTTTTGTAAAGGATACCAGCACCAGGGTTTGGAGGCCTTCTTCTTCTTGCGTCCCATGTCTCCAAGTTGGTTTTAAAGCACTTAAATTAACAGAAACGCTCGGTTAATGTGTATAAAGTTACAAGTTGATGCAGAGAAAAATTATTCTGCCGTGGAAAACAAAATGGAGAGCCAATTAGAGTGACCGTTGCTGGAACGGACGGCAATACAACAATTAGGACTGAGCCGGCAGGTGGCGTCTTTGCATGAACCAAATAACACAAATATTTCTATTTGTTTAAAAGAAATAATTTATTATTATTTAATTTTTGAACTCCCAGAGCAAATAACTTAGAATAACAAATGGGAGTTAGTAATACTCCAAATATGATAAATAAAAATATCGGTATTTTGTACAACATTTGAATGTGAGTATATTTGAGCGTTTCGGCTACGGTCACTTTGATCCAGCCGGCATTTACTAAAAAAAAACAGAATAATGGCAGATAAAAAGGTAAAATATGCAAAATAATAGGCATTTGACAGTTTACCAACATGTACGTTGCCTTCCAGGTGGGCGGCGGCAACAACGACGGCAAGGAGAAGCGGCGCAAGGAGTCCATTTTGGACCTGTCCAAGTATCTGGAGAAACAGATTCGCGTGAAATTCGCGGGCGGCCGCGAGGCATCTGGGATTCTCAAAGGCTACGATGCCCTGCTCAACTTGGTGATGGACAACACGGTGGAGTACCTCCGAGACTCGGACGAGCCCTACAAGCTAACCGAGGACTCGACGAGAAGTCTGGGACTGGTTGTGTGCCGCGGCACAGCGCTGGTGCTGATATGCCCGCAAGACGGCGTGGAGAGCATTGCCAATCCGTTCATAACGCAATAAATGGAATCAGGATTAGAATAGGTATAAAACGCTTATGGAAATCGGAATTTTAAATATATATATTTAGCGGAGACAAATGCATATAAATTATTACTTAAAGTTAACCTAAACTAGGCGGCAAAGTCCACAACAACCTCAGTCCAAGCCAAACTCGTTCCTAATCCAGGGATACTGGGCCGGACACTCCATGCACGTGTAGAAGTAGCGATCCTCCTGCAGCACCCGACTCCGCACCTTGCACACATTCGGCAAGCTGCAGACCCGCTCGTGGGGATCCAAGTCCTTGGGCTGGCAGTGCCAGGGCTCAAACTGATGCAGCTGGTTGCTGGGCGTGGGGTGTTGCATCCACTGAATGGCCTGCTGGTTGGTCACAAAGTACACATCCGGCAGCTTTTGCAGGTCATCGAGGAATTTCTGAAACACAGAAGAGGGAGTTAACAGCTTGGTTTTTGTATAAGTTACAAAACTCACCAAAAAGGCATTAAGATAATCGATTTTCTTGAACCAAGTGGAGTGGAAATACAGGCCAAACGGTGCTCTATTGCTGAGGTAGTGCCTCTTGAAGTTGTGCGTCAGCATCCTATACACATCTTCGCCACTCAAATGCGGCGGACAGCTGTCCACCATGCCACACATGTATTCCCCAGCCTCCAGTTGGTTCATCACCAGCTCCCAAATGCCCGGATAGCTCCTCGAGGGACAGTTCTGATTCACACCCGTGCAGCTGTGCGGCATCTTGTAGTCCAAAGTGTATGGCCACAGGGGAGGATTGGAGTGTGGGGCCACCATGGAGGCATCGTAAACAAAACCAAACTCTTTCATCATCAGAAACTGACGGTTCCAGCCCACGCGTAAGAATGGAACACGCATTCCGCGGATCTCCTCCATGCGAACAGCGGCAAACTTGTTGATGATGTTGGCCTGGCCCACCATCTCATCGAACCAGTCCTCAATGGTGGCATTCTTAGACCACCACAACTCAGGGCCGCGGTGACTAAATTAGGATATATGTAAAGTTTAAATAAGCTTATAAACCAGAAGCTCTAACTAAACTTACGTGACAGAGTGTACAGCAATCTCATGGCCATCGTTCCACAGCTTCTGCACATACTGATAGTTGGTAAATGGATGCGAGACATAAAAGGTTCCCTTAATGGGACACCCATTGGGATTCCTACGATTCTGGGTGAACAGAACCTTGGAGAACAACTCCCAATTGTCGTGATTGATGGCATCATCGAAGGTAAGCACTATCATCTGTGGCACATTTTGCGACGGCAGATTTCCGGGTATCTGAGTGCCATCCTTCGAGCAGAAGCAGTGAGGCAGCTGACACTTCCTGGGATCACAAGCACCTGCTGCATTCGGATCGTGCTCCACATCGCACCAACCCTCGTCGGAGCCATCGGGACAATCCACGGATCCATCGCAGAAATACTCTTGCGGCAGACAAGTGCCATCCGCACAGCCCAGCTGATACTCATCCGCACAGTCGGCCATCTCCAGGAGCGGCTTGGGTGCCGGCGTCTCCGCAGTCACATCACAATTATCCACATTCGCCTTGAAGTCACAGATCTGACGCACCACATCGAAGAGCAGGCCCTCGGAGCACTTGAATTCAAAGACCTCGCCGTCGAGGCAAAGGAAATACTTGGCGCACTCACTATTCGTCCAGATCTTGTGAACCGGCCGATTCGGATTCCGATAGAAGCGGGCATCTTGCATGCAACTCGCTGCTGCAGGGGCTGCAGCTCCGATGCTGGAGCGACGGTGGCGGGTGCTGTAGTTACTGCTGCTGCTGCTGCTGATTATTCCATCATTGTCTGCAAAGCAGGCACACATAAACTAGGTGTGAGAGAGCCGTGTGTGTAATTAACAAGGAGACTAATTAATGCGTTGACCCAAAAATGAAACTGCTCACGTCAACCCAAAATTAGCCATTGGCTGCCGGTTGCAGCAATAATTTTATTTCTGCCAATTTTTTCTACGCTGGATACCCCAATCACGCATTCGAATTGAAGGCAGCGGCGTTGTAAGACAGGGGAGTTGAGTGAGCGAAATAAGCCCACGTCTACCACTTGAATTGACTTGAAAGAGTCGTTGGAATGTGCCGGAAAAACACAAACATTTCAAGGAAATGTACTCAATTTATATAATTTAGAAATGCTTGGTGACCTTTTAATAATGGCCATATTTTATCTAAGATTGTATTTATTATTTAAACTCAACTTTGGATGATGAATGGGCTAGAGGCTAGTCACGAAAGGTTACTAAAAAGCCATGTTTGTTTATTGTTGTTAACCATGAAGAAGGGTTTAGTCAAAGACATTAGTAGTATAAGATGAGTAACGGCAATATGAGGCTAATTTATTGATGGCAACGACAAACGCGCTCTTTCTGCTCTCAATAAATTATAATTCTTTGGTCTCAAAAACTGAAATAATGCTGTAAATGTTAAAATCCTTCTAGACTTTAATTCATCTTTAATTTGGCGAGTTCTCCCCTTGCTCCGCCCATCTAAATGGACGCCCCCAGCCATGTGTGCCACATTGCGGCGGTTAAATTGAGTGCGTTTGCATCATAGATCGGCAGCAATGGCCCGTAGCCGATCCGTGCTGTGCCGCACCAGATCGTAACTCTGGCTAACTGGCTGGCTGTTGGGTTGTTGGGCAAGCGACGCGTGTGTGTGTTGTTGGCCAAATGCAAGAGATGCGATCTCGAGATAGAGTCCAACTGCCTGTGTATGTATCTTTCAATCTGTATCTATGTGTCTATCGAGGAGTTGCAGCATTTAGAAAGTAAATTTATCATCTTTGAGAGCGCCAGCCAAGGCGCTGGCGGCGGGTCAGGAAAATTTCAGCAACTGTCACGCCGGGGTTGGGTTCAATGCACACACACACTCTGTTTTTTTCGGGGCTGAGAGGCGGGACGGTGGACGCAACCCGACTTGGCCCCACTTGGCTCCCCCGTTTTAGTTGTTATATAACAGATCGACAACTTTCACACCCAATGCGCGCGCGCGCATGCGCCAAAATAAAAGCAAAGACGCACGCACCCAATCAAAAGAGCCAGCTGTTGATCGGTGTTCGTGTTCGGTGTTCGTTTCGGTGACAAACAAAAGTGGAGAAATTACCAATGAGCCTGCTGGCATCCAGCGAAGACGACATAATAATAACCATCATTAGGATGGACACGCCAAGCACCGAATTTTGCACTGATAACGGTCGTCGTCGCTGGGCGGAAACGCCGACCTTGACTGTGAAACCAGTTTGGCCATTTACATTATTAACATTTTCCCCCGGGCAGAGCATTTTTCTGCCTGATTTCCAGTTTGCGTGCGTCCAATATTTGTATCTGTTCCACCACACAAACCGTTTATATTTTTTTTTTTGTGGAAAAACTAAGTCTAAGAGTTCGTCTCGTCGGAAAATACGCGAAACCGCAACCGCACTGAACCAAAGTCGAATTGTGACTGAGGTCTGGCGAGATGCAGCCGAGGCATTATATATTTGGGCATTTCTCGTCCAAGAGCAAGCCAAGAGAAAGCAAGAGTTTTGAATAGAGAGAGCCAGACACCATTGAGCGTAAGTTTGCTTGGTTATTAATTTATAATTAAAAAGGGTAACAGAAATAATTTTTGAAAGCTTAGTAAATTAAGGGTGCAACAGAATTTGCTATTAAAAGACTACATAACGTGATTTTCTCCCTTTGCAAAATTATATTTAATAAAATAAATATTTTAGTACAGTTCAGTACAAATTTTGATTACTTTAATCAACAAAAAACCCTTGAGACTTCTAACAGTCTTTTTACTAATTAACGCATTTGAATTTAATTTTAAAAATTAACGGCACAATCTAGAGCGCTGTATATCGACTCCAATTTCAAGTGCGATATGTAATCGATTTCAGTGTGACCAGCTTCCATGGAAGCGAAAACCGATATATCGCATATCTAAACATCGATAATATCGATGCAGCGCTACATAGCGTCCTCTTTCGGTTGGCGCCTGAATGTTAAGCGAAATTTTAAAGGATTTAACGTTTATTTGTGGTTCTCAGAGCAAAAGGCATAATGCAACGGGCTCGTGGCAGCATGGGCACGCCCAAGAGCTCCGGCGGTGGACGTCCAAGTGGCCAGTTCCGGGTGCCGCAGCTTACGGTCCAGCAACACCTGAAGGCCCAGCAGCAGCAACAGCAATCCGAAGACGCGGACATGGACGCCCTGGATGATGCACTGATCTTTGACGATGAGGAGGGTGGCACACGCATTGGCGACATATATATCCCGCCGCCAATACCGCCGCACTGCTCCATGGAGAGCACGGGGCCGCGGTTGATCATTAAGAAGATTGTGAATCGGAATTTCAAGAGCTATGCGGGGGAAGTGGAGCTGGGACCCTTCCACCAGAGCTTCACCGCCATCATTGGACCCAATGGCAGTGGCAAGAGCAATGTCATTGACTCCATGATGTTCGTCTTTGGCTGCCGGGCGAATCGCATTCGCTGCAAGAAGGTTTCCACCTTGATTCACTCGTCCTCGCGTTACCCCAATTTGCGAAGTTGCTCCGTGGCCGTGCACTTCGAACAGATCGTGGACAAGGGCGACGGCACGTGTGAATCTGTCCCAGATTCTGCCATTGTCATTGAACGCACGGCCATGGCTGATAGCTCTTCGTATTACCAAATCAATGACAAACGTGCCCAGCTGAGGGATGTGGCAAAGCTTCTAAAGAAACACCATGTGGATCTGGAGCACAATCGTTTCTTGATCCTCCAGGGCGAGGTGGAGTCCATTGCCATGATGAAGCCGAAGGGACAGGCGGAGAATGAGACCGGCATGCTGGAGTACCTTGAGGATATTGTCGGCACACAGCGCTACATTCGACCGCTGCAGCAGATCAACCAAAGGGTGGATCAACTCACGGATGACCGCACGGAAAAGCACAATCGCTGCAAGCTGGCCGAGCGCGAAATGAAGGATCTGGAGCAGCCGTACAATGAGGCCGTTGATTACCTAAAAAAAGAGAACGAAGAGGTGCGCGTCAACTCGTGCATCATTCAAAAGCAAATCAGCATAAAGAAGGCCACGCTGGAGCAGTACACCAAGCAGCACCAGTCCTGTGAGGAAGAGCTAAAGGCCCATGATGCCAGCATAGAGGCCTTGAAGAAGGAACGCACGGAGAAGGAGGATGTCATCCGGAAGGAGATTGAGTAAGGCCTTGACGAAGCAGCCCCTTGCTTTAATAACTTATGTCTTGTATCACTTTTAGGGCCTATGAATCTCTGGTCAAGAAGCGCGAACAAATCAAGAAAAAGCTGGTAACTGCGGAGAGAGCACACACTGAAATCCAAAGCACCATGGAGAACACCAACAAGCAGCGCAAAAAGGACAAGGCGCAGATTGAAAAGAACGACAGGGAGCTGGAGGATCTGCACAAGTTGCCTGAAAAGAATCAGCGCGAAATAGAGGATTGCAATAAGAAACTAGAGCGTCTGGAGAAAGACAAGGCAGCTTTAAATGAGGAACTGGAAAAGCAGCTAAGCATGCTGAAGGAAAAGTCGGAGCCTTTGACAGAAAAACGCCTGAAACTCAGTGACGAGTTGGTGGGCCTCAAGGAGAAAGTAAATGCAGCCAAGGCGGAGCTGCAGGTATTCGAATCCCAGCTGAAAATCCTTAAGCAGGCAGAGACTACCGAAACCAGGAAATATCAAACTTTAAAGGACTCTTACGAGCAATCACAAAAGAGCCTCGAGGAGAAGCTCACAAAGGTAGACGAGCTAAAGGAAAGTATACCACGTATGCAGACAGAAATAGCCACAAAGTCGGCAGAAGTGGATAAAATGGTGCATGAAGAGCGAAATCTAACCGTGCAATGCAATAAACTAAGAACAGAGGTAAGGTTTGAACGCGTAAAATAAGAAAAGCACTTAAATATCTATTCAAACTCCTTGCAGATCAATGAAAGATCCAGCAACATGCAGGCTCAGCGTTCCAACGACAAAGTTCTCGACTTTCTTATGCGACAAAAGATGGAGGGCAAGATACCTGGCATTCTGGGTCGCCTCGGCAACTTGGGCGGCATTGATGCCAAGTACGATGTGGCCATTTCCACGGCCTGTGGCCGCTTGGATAATATTGTTACCGACAACTATGACACTGCGGCAGCGGCCATTGCTGCCCTGAAAAAGTACAACGTAGGCAGAGCCACATTTATCACATTGGACAAGGTGGAGCACCTTCGTCGCGATGCCACCTCCAGAATTAATACGTAGGTTTATCTAACTACACATTTACAAATAGTTTTCTTAAACATTCCTTTTTTTCAGACCCGAAAACGTGCCCCGATTGTATGATCTTATCCAGGTTGAAGACGATCGCGTGCGGACTGCCTTCTATTTCGCTCTAAGAAATACCTTAGTAAGCGACGATTTGGAGCAAGGCACTCGCATAGCCTACGGCAGACCCCGTTACCGTGTGGTCACCCTGCGCGGTGAAATGATCGAGACAACGGGCACCATGTCCGGTGGTGGCAACCGTCCCATTCGCGGCAAAATGGGTACACAGGTACGCACCAAGACTGTGGAATCTGCAGACAGCTCGCAGGTCTCACAGAAAGCACTGGAAGACATGCAGGTGCAGGCGGAGGAGCTGCAGAGTCGAATTAACTACTGCCAGGAGCAGCAGGGACGACTGGAAAGGGAGGTTCATACTCTAAAGATGAATCAGCAGCGTGACGAGGCCGAATGCAAGCGGCTGGCAGTGAGCATTACCTCTCTAGAGCAACAAATGGCCAGTAACCTGAAACAGTGCGAGGCACAACGCCAGCGGATGCTTAAAAAGACCACCGATGAGGGGGCAGTCAGGGAGAGAGAAGAACAGATCGAAGGGGCCAAGCAGGAACTGGAACAAGCCCAATTCGCCGAGCAGGCAGTCTCCAGTCAAATCGAGGAGATTCAAGCCCAGTACGATGCCCTGCGAAACGACAATGTCAAGCCTGTGGAGGCAAAAATCAAGAAGCTGAGCACCCAAATGGAAAAGCTAGCCGCCAATGTGCGCTCCATGAATGTGGCCCTGGCAACGGCCGATCGCAACATCAAGAAGATAACTGAAAACAATACCAATCTGCGAGAGAACATCAAAGCGGCAGAAGATAAACTAACAGCGCTGAACGAGGAGCGCAAGAAATGCCAGGAGAAGGAGGAGGAGCTGGAAAAAGAAGTAAAGGAGGCGGAGGAGGCCATTGGCAGTGCCAAATCCCAATCCTCGGACATCAAAAAGCAAATCGATGAGTTGTCAAGCCAGGAAAGCAAGCTCAATATCGAGCGCATCGAACTGGGCAACAAGCTACAGGCAGCAACGGGTAAACTCAATGCAGTGAAAGCTGATATACCCATATTGCAGGCCAAACTGAAGCCCTTGAAGCTCAACGAGATTCCAGGAGAAGCGGAACCCCAAGAGGGGCTCAAAGACTACACCGAAGAAGAGCTGGAGGCGGTGGACCTCGATCAGAAGGAATTCGAGCATACAAAACTCTTGGAAGAGCTCAGAAAGAAGCCCAACCTGGGCTGCATTAAGGATTTCAACGAGAAGCGCAACATTTATCTGGAGCGAGTGCGTGTCCTGGAAGATATCACCTCGAAGCGAAACGAAATGCGCGACAAGTACGAGGAGGTGCGCAAGCGTCGCTACAAAGAGTTTATGGATGGTTTCAGCATTATTACAAGAAAACTGAAGGAAATGTACCAAATGATCACGCTGGGCGGTGATGCTGAGCTGGAGCTGGTGGACTCTATGGATCCGTTTACCGAGGGCGTCAACTTTACAGTGCGACCGCCCAAGAAAAGCTGGAAATACATCTCGAATCTGTCTGGCGGCGAGAAGACGCTGTCCTCGCTGGCCCTAGTGTTTGCCCTGCATTATTACAAGCCTTCGCCGCTGTACTTTATGGATGAAATTGATGCGGCGTTGGATTTTAAGAATGTGTCCATTGTGGGTCACTACATCAAGGTGAGTGAATTGAGTGAATAATCCTTACCACAGGTTAGTAACTCATTTAAATTCCCTTTTAGGAGCGCACTAAGAACGCCCAGTTTATTATTGTGTCGCTGCGTGTCAACATGTTCGAGTTGGCCAACTATTTGGTGGGCATTTACAAGGTTAACGACTGCACTGACTCCTGCACTTTGCTGAACCATCCGCCGCAATTGCCCAGCGGCACTCAGCAGTCAAGGATGCTGGACAACACCATAAATGCCCAGGACACCATTATGATGCCCGAGAACGATGGAGAGGAGAGTCAGCCGAGGCCGTCGCAGTTGTCGCAGCATATGGCCGGCAGGGAGACCACCTTTGCCCCGCCTATGGACAGCACGAAAATAAACGAAACGCAAGCACCACCACGACCCTCGCAGGAGCAGTTAATGCAGGGCAGAGAAACCACATTTGCACCGCCCATGGAGAGCACTGCCATTGTTCCGAGTGATCCGACAACTGCCACACCAAATAGGTCGCTACAAAGCCTTCTGCCCAACTCACCGCCTACGATTAACACTTAATTTTAAGATGCCAGGCCAAGCTTACCCTGTATTATCCTAATTGTAGTCTAAAACGATCAAATTATATAATTTTGTATCTAATAATCATGGAAATCATTAAAAACCCTTCATATATTTATATTGTACAGCTTATTTTCAATGCTAGGACATAAAGCTAGACATAATCTTCGAGCAAATCACTTCTAGAGCCTCTGTTGTATTGTTTTTAATGGCTGTTATATCCTCGCCAGAATCGCAGGCTTTGGCTATTTGTGGGTCAAGCGGCAAGGAGCCCAGCAGTGGCACTCCCATCTCGGCGCACATGGCAGCCGCTCCGCCCGTCTTGGCCGGAAAGATTTCCGAGCTATTGCCACAGTTTCCGCAGCGAAAGCTGCTCATATTCTCAATCACGCCCACAATGGGAATCTTTTGCTTCTTGCAAAAGTTGATCTCCTTGCGGACATCCAGCAGGGCCACCTCCTGTGGCGTTGTTACGAGAATAGCACGCAAGGATTCCGGCTGATTGTCGTCTCTCATGTAGGAAATAACAGAAAGATGCTCGTCCGAGGTGCCCGGCGGTGTGTCCAGCAGCAATAAATCCAGATTTCCCCAGTCAACCTCGCTCAGGAACTGCCTTATCATGCCGTTCTTCTTGGGTCCGCGCCAAATGATGGCATCGTCAACGGAGCCCAGCAGGAAGCCAATGGACATAAGGCACACGTTGTCATCAATGCCCACGGGCGACCAACCGGATCCAGATTGATGCACATTCTCTCCCAAGGCGCCCAGTATCCGGGGCTGCGATGGACCACAGATATCGACGTCCAGGACGCCGAAATTGCTGTCCGGACAACTCCTGGCCAGGTAGCGTGTCAGCAGGCTGGTAACTGTGCTCTTGCCCACGCCTCCCTTCCCCGAGAGGATCAGTAGCTTGTGCTTCACATCTTTGAGTGCTTCGGCCACCAAAGCCTTGCCGGGATCTTCGACTTTCTTGCTGGGATCACTGCAGATGCTCTGATTGGGGCAGCCGGCGCAGGCGCTCACTTTGCCTGCCTGCTCGCTTTCAACGCCGGGACAGTGTTCAGGTGGAGGTGCCTCCATTGCTTGTAATTATTATTATTAATTATTTGATCAATTAACTTGTGAAATTCGGATTGCTGATAAGAATGCGGAGAATTTGGGCACACTTCTATAATGTTGGTATTTAATATATTTTGGTATTTATATGTTCCCAGCATTTAGTCACACTAAGCCTAACTATTGCTTGTCATTGCATTCGGCAATTTGGAAACAACTTTGAATTTTTTCGGCAGCGCAAAAAGTATACATTTAACAGCAACATGGAGACACTCCTGGGTATTAAGGGTCCTGACTTTGTTATGCTGGCTGCGGACACCACCCACGCCCGCTCCATTATCGTGATGAAGGAGGGTAAGCAGTCGGACTCACCTATAATGGCGGCATCGGGTCTCACTTTTAATACTTCACAGATGAGAACAAAATCCACAAGGTGTCGGATAACTTGCTTATATCGACCACTGGCGAGTCTGGCGACACGGAGCAGTTTACCGAGTTCATTTCCAAGAATATTGCTCTCTACAAGATGCGCAATGGCTACGATCTGAGCCCTCGGGCAGCGGCGCATTTCACGCGCAAAAATCTGGCCGAATACCTTCGCAGCCGCACGCCCTACCAGGTCTTCATGTTTGTGGCCGGGTAAATAACTAGTTTTTCAATATTTCTATGTCAAGTTTAACATTTTTCCTATGCAGCTACGATCCTGCTGATGGACCTGAACTCGCCTTCATCGATTACTTGGCCAACGCAAAGTCCGTGAATTACGCCGGTCATGGCTATGGTGCAATTTTCGCATCCAGCATTTACGACCGCTACTGGCACCCCAACATCACCCAGGACGAGGCATACGATGTGTTCAAGAAGTGCATTGTGGAGATCCAAAAGCGACTGGTCGTCAACCTGAAGAACTTCAATGTCGCTGTGGTGGATAAGGATGGTGTGCGATACCTGGAGCCAATCAGTGCCAAGAGTCTGGCCGAATATAATGCATCCGCTTAGTTAGGTTCTTGAGCATTCTAAATGCACAACAGTTTGTAATAAAATGCGCCTGATTTGGGTAACTTTGGTACGAAAAACATGGTGTATTTATTTGTTAAAGAGGGTCCAGCAAAAGCGAATAAATAAATAAAAATAAAAAATAAATTAAAAGCATAATTTTTGGATGCAGGAACCTATATACATTTTTCGCTAGCGAAAGTTTCCAATTGGAAGTTTTACCATTTAGTATTTTTCAATGTTGGCTTATCTTAGTATCCCGCATACAGTCACACTAACAGTCGCTCTAGAATTTTATTTTACAAAATAAATGTTATTTTAAGACAAAAATGAGCTTGGAACAACAACCGGCGATAGATCCTCTGAATCCACATGGACTTGGTGAGTACGCCTGGCCTAAAATGATTCAAGTTACCCTTACACTCCACCTCCTTGCAGGGGATCCCAACGACACATCGTTGCGCAAGGTAGAGCGGGAGGTTCTGATACCCAAGATCATGCGAGATCGGGCGAAGGAGGAGTTCTGCTCCAAGGAAGTGGCCGCCTTTCAGGAGTGCTGCAAGGCCAGCAGCATCCTGATGGTGGCCACCTGTCGCAAGCAGAATGCCGCCCTAAAGGAATGCCTGACTGGCTGGTATCAAAACGAAGCCTTCAAGGAGGAGTGCAAGAAGATTTATCTGCAGGAGCGAGCCGATTACCGCAGCACAGGCATACCCAAGAAGCACCGCCTTGAAAAGTTGTAGTAAAGTCCTTAAAATAGTTCCTTATTGTTGCTGTTTGCTTTGTACAAAAGTTGAGTAATTGAAACGACGCACAATTGTTTCTGTGACAGTGATTTCCTGAAGGTGTTCGGGTTTGGATACATCTTCTGCTTCAGAGACTCTCAGGAGAAGCACATCTTTGTCGGAAGTTTCTGCCACACGTTGCACTCCTTTTAGGTTCTTTGATTGATAGTAATCCACATCGCAGGAGGTTTGAACAATCACCAGAAAGCTGGCATGATACAAGCGGGGGCTCTGCTTGTAGATCACTAAGAAAAAGGTGCAAAATATCAATTAAAACGTATTGTTATAATAGCAGAAACTTACGAAAATCCCCGCCAAACTTGATGCCACTCTTGATCACCCAGTTTTTTGATTTTAAATACAAATAGCAGGCCAAGTTCTCCACAAATCTTTCATTTAGCTGCTTTGCTGCGGTCAAAAAAGCTGGAAAATCCATCGGGCAGCCGGACAGATCTTCAATGTTTAAAACTTCCAAATAGAAGGCCAGAAAACAGGACTCCTCCAGTCCCAGGAGCAGCGTTTCGTCTGCATCTCCAGTTGCCGGTCCTCCGCGCGACTTGCTTCCCTTGCCAAAGCATCCATTGTCATACAGCGATTGAGCTTGAACTGGATCCTGTATCTCCACTGAGAGTCCTGTGAACGTTCCCTGATAGCTTTTTCCGTTTTCGCATATGGGAAATGGGGAGAAATTTGAACTTTTGTAGGAGCAGCGCTTTCTTTTGCATTGGAACGTAAACATTTTTCGAGGTGCTCAAAAATGTGTTCACAGCTGTGAAAAAATACCGAATCAGCCAGAGGTTTGTTTTGTTAATGGTATTTTAAATTTGACCGCTCCTGGTCCTTCTGGAAAGATGTAAACAAAAACTTTCAGAGAAATAATTACTCTCCTATACCCTATAAATCATATATCATAAGGAGAATAAATCTAGATAAATCTAGATTCAAAATTTTGTAAGGGGTTACATCATTAAAATGGTAAAAAATTGACAAAAATTAAATTTTTTAAAATTCTAAATTTAGTCTGCAGATTTATTAACCTAATAAAAACTTATACAGAAAAGCTTTCCGAATTGAAATTAGTTATGATCGATTTTCATTATCAAATCTTAAACCTGCAAAGGTATAGAAATATCGGTTTACCGAAGCTATTTTCCATTCTTATTTGAATTTGAAAAATTATTACGTATACGCATTGTTGTCTTCAAGCTTAATCATTTATTTTCATAGGTAAAAATTGTTGTTCTGCTGATCAAGAATATATATCATTTATGGGGTCAGAAATAACTATATATTATGATACCATGCAAGTGGTAACATTTTTTAGAAACCTTTCTTTTATATTACTAATAAAATGTTAAAAATATTTTTAATGACTCTTTAAAAGTATTTCAAAGCTCCATTACTTCCGAATTCAGCATAAAATTCATTCATTTTTTGGCCAACCAACAACCGGTTGGTTTCCTTGTCTCAACTTCGTTGCTGATCTTATCTGCTTAGCCGCTTATCAACCAGTTATTATGGTGGCTGTCTTCTGTGTTGTTTTTCTTTATATTTCGTTTATTTTGAGAACAAATTGGGCGATAAGCTAAGATAGAGGCCAAGCGTAAGAATTGGCACGCACAGAATGGATGCGATGTCACATAGAAACTAGACAAGCTGTATGTAAATGCAAACATATACATTACCCAAGTTTTACGACGTCGACGCGTGATGAAATGTCAGTAGTTGTGGCTTTTTATCAGCGCGTAATCCCCATTCCCATTCCCATTCCCAGCGCTTATCAAAATAGCGATCCATATAGCCGTGACCGATAATAAAACCACCGCCACGATAAACAAAAGGCTTTGTTATTATATATATATTTCTGTTTTTTTCTAATTATTAAAAGTGTAGCAGTTATATGGGTGAGGTGACCACGAAAGCACTTGCAATATATGATTTATACACAGTACACACGCACGAAGCCTATGAATCTCATCGGTAGAACTAGGGGTTTGGGATATGGGTTCTGGGATTATAACAATAATTTCGAAATCAACAACAGTCCTCGCTTGCTTGCAATCATCTTCCTCCAGGGGGTTCTTCTTGTCAACAAGGGATATTTTGGGATAACAATGGGTGGGCGGCAGCAGCAGCAGCAGCAGGTGGTGGGTCCTGGACTAGCTGGGCGCTGCCGGTTCGAACTTGCAGATGACGGCAAACATGGCCTCGCCGCCCAGGTACTTGGCCAGCCACATGTTCTTGATCACGGCCAGCTTGAGGGTTTCGCATGCGAATTGGGCATTTAAGTTCGTGTGCAGAGCCCGGCCCATGCCCTCGATCACGAGCAGATCAGTCTCATTGGCGGCAATGGCATCGCACAGCTCCTGCGGCAGCGTGCGCATGTCCAGGCAGGGTCCCGTCTGGCCATTGGCGTAGACCAGCAGCTGTCCCTTTGCCCAGGCCTCCGCCAAGACCTCGCACTCCCGCGAGCATTCATCTAAAAGCAATCTTAGCTCCTGACTGGTGACATCATTCAGTGCGGGTTCACTGTTGGCGCAGAGTAGCACCTTGGTGCCCCTTTTAAGGAGTCCTCGAACAAAGGGCAGCACGCCCAGCACCACATCCACTCCGCTGTTGTCCACAAACACCACGGCACACTTGTGTGGCTGGCCCTTCAGGCGCTTCAGCCAGCTGTCCAGGTTGTCCAGCAGCCAGGGTCGCTTCTCGATGCGATCCAATGCCGCATGCAGGCCAAAATTGCTGTCCTGCTCGAGGATATTGGATATGGCCTGGGCGCCCCAATCGAACATGTTGCCGGCCAGCACTCCACGCACCAGCTCCGTCCACCTGGCATCCTCATCCTCCAGGGCATCCAGCTCTTGCAATCGCTGCTTCAGACGCGGCACAGCCGAGGCGTTCTCCAGTTTCTTTTGGCTGAGCCACGGGTCCGGGAAACCGAAGCGTCGCAGCATTGTCTCATTGAGTTGGAGCAGTTCGCTGGTGCCCAGGACCACCTTGCCACTGTTGATGGGTACGTTGCGCCTGTGTTCCACCAGCTGCTGGAGGTAAGCGGCGTGGAACTGCTCGGCCCGCTGCTGGGCCGTGTGATCCTCGGGCTGCGACTTGGCCGCCACCTTGGCAAACTTCCCCACCATGTCCCGGAAGCAGTTGAACCAGTAGTCCGCCGCTTGAGTGTCCGTGTTCAGGTCCAGCGTGTCCGGCTGGTAGACAGCCGGATCCGGCAGCAGGCTGCGGCTGTGCATGGCGACGCGGATTGACGCGAAGCGAGTTAATTTAAGCGCAGAAATAGTCGCCGTTTTTGTTTTTGTAATCAGTGTGACCAGGGCGCGACCGTTGAAATAAACCATCGTGTTGGGATAGTCACTTTACGATATTTGATCACGTAATTTTTAGAGATAAAAAAAATCACGAAAAGCTTTTATAAAAATATGTTAAAAATACTGAAAGAGAAAAGTAATTTATAGTAGTTGTAGCAGAATATTACAAATAATAGTAAAAGTTTTCATGTCTTTCCATTTTATATATTTTTTACAGAAGAAAAAGTCGCTGATGTGACTTTTGGTAGATAAGAAACTTAAGCACATATCGAATTAAAAATGTCCATAATCTCTTTAAATATTAAACAATTAAAATAGAATTTTGATTAGTTAAAATTTCGTTAAATAAATTTATACAAGAAAACAAGGAAAATATTTTTGTGGTATATATTTTTAGTATATTTGCAGTGGTAGAAAAAATAAATTTTTGTGGCGGCACGGTCACACTGTCAACGCGGCTCTTTCCGGTTGAGATTTTTGACAAATCAACAACACAACAGAAAAATGGTAAAAATAATTCCTGAATTTCGGTGGAATCCGCTGTGAATATGTTCAAATACCAAAGCTCAAACCTTTATTGGATTATGGATTACCAGTGGACGTGGAAATTTCTCGTTTACAAGGGCACCAAGAAGCCTAAAATTTAAGATAAAGTACAACTTGTAATGCAATTTTTACCCTCTGTTGTTGACAGGCCAAGCGCACCAAGAAGGTTGGAATCGTGGGCAAGTATGGTACCCGTTATGGTGCCTCGCTCCGTAAGATGGTCAAGAAGATGGAAATCACGCAGCACAGCAAGTACACTTGCTCCTTCTGCGGCAAGGTGAGTGCAATGGATTTGCCACTGGAGAAGTGCTTACTAATCATGTATTTCCCTCTCCCCTGTTTCTAGGACTCCATGAAGCGCGCCGTGGTGGGCATCTGGTCCTGCAAGCGTTGCAAGCGCACCGTCGCCGGTGGCGCCTGGGTGTACTCTACCACTGCCGCCGCCTCCGTGCGCTCGGCCGTCCGTCGTCTGCGCGAAACCAAGGAGCAGTAAACAATGCAATGGACCCATCCAATCCAATGCTCCGTTATGCTAGTTCCCGTAGTTTTTAAATTGACAACGCGATTTTCCTGTGGTTTGCGCCGTGCCGGTCATGTGAAAATAAAAAATGGTTTTTACTTTTATCGGTAACCGAAAGTGATGTTTATTTGTGTATGTGTCATTTAGTTGGAGCTTTTGATCATGGCTTAACTGTGCTAATAAGTGTTTAGAATAGTCTGCGATTATTGGAATTATCCACCAAAATTTATTTCCCAAATTAATTTCACACAATTATTGAAATGCCTGAAACGGTAAGACATGTTTACTTAGCCAAAAGCTTTAGATCATGCTAGAACAGCAAAGGGCACGCCGTGGTTCAATTTGCTCACGCTAATCAAACCGTTATCTTTTTTCGTAGGCAGCTGACCGAGCTGCTGCTCAAACCGTTACATCTCGTGCCCTTCGCTGCTTTAGATCGTCTTGGATTATCTGTAATTGTTATTTGCCAGTCAAGTTCCTATTATTTCATCTGGTATTACAGATAAAACTTAAACCTGGATCTGATATAACCCTTAACGTAATGTCCCGAACCACAGGCTTTTTCAAAATGTATATTTAACATTTGTCGAAGTGAAAACCGCAGTTGCGGTTGTTAGATAATAGACTTTTCTGTTATTTGATGTGAATATTTATCTTAACGAGACCTTTTAAGTAAAGATAATACCTCTGTTGCAGCTTTAGCTTAAAATCTTTATTTCTCTTTCAACCTGATATAATTATCGTCATCTTGAGATCTATGCCCGATATGGCATCATGTTAGACCTTAAATACAGCTTGTCAGGATTTATTAGACCTTTCTTGAAGTATTTATTACTTGAAATTAGTTTAAAATGTTCTATATTATGAAACCCTGCAGGATTTTTTTACGATTTACAATTTTAGTCAGTAACTTGCAACGCAGAGGAATCATTTCTATATGTCATCCTTTTAGGTGTTAAAAACAGCTTGCAAGGATTTATTATAAATTTTTCGAAGTATTTAAACTTGAAAACAATTTAAAAATGTTCTATATTATTAAACCCTGCAGGATATTATTTTAGTCAGTAGTTTGGAACGCAGAGGCGTAATTGTAGGCCCTTTGATTAATATCACATCATTTTACATCTTAAAAACAGTGTTTCCAAGGATTTATTATACCACGTATTATATATATACTGTCAACCTGGAATGATTATCGTCATCTTAAGATCTATGATCGATATGTCATTATTTTAAAACTTAAAAACAGCTTTCGAGAATTTATTATATATTTTTCGAAGTATTTATTACTTTATAATTATTATTTTATTAAAACCTGCAGGGTATTATGATTTTAGTCAGTAGTTTGCAACGCATTTCCGCCGCTGTGATCGATATGGCTTAATTTTAGATCTTAAAAGCAGTGTTTGAAACGATTTATTATAACTTTTTCGAATTATTTATTAATTGAAAACCCTGCATGGTTTTATGACAAACACTGGGTATGATTGCAAAAACATATAGAAAATTGTAGACCGTTGTAGGGTATTATGATTTTAGTTAGTAACTTGCAACGCAGAGAAGGAATAAGTCATTTCCGACCCTATAAAGCATATATATTCTGGATCAGCATCGAAAGGCAAGTCGAACTAGATATTATTTGAAGAAAAAACATTTTATTCAATTTTTCAAAATTTTATAAGGGGTTACATCATTAAAATTGTCAAAAATTCAAGAAATTTTTCTTTTTTTTAATTTAAAAACTTAATATGCTGATTTGTAAACCCTGAAAAAAATAATACAATAAAGCTTTCCGAATTGAAATTAAGGCATTTTTGGCTTAGTTATGATCGAATTCCAAAGCAAATTTCAAGGGTATCCAAACTTCAGCTTCCCAAACTCCACCAAGAATAAAACCACTTTCATTAATGAGTTTGTCTTAAATTTGTCATCTCTTCTTTTTATTTATAAAATTTAAAAAGTCTCTAAACAAACAAATAATATTTAAATGATAAATTCATAGAAAATGTTGGCTTACATTCAGATCTTTTTCATTTTGTATATCATTTCTCTTAGTTCGGTTTGTGTCTGAGAGAGTTTTACAATTGCGAAATGGAGGGGGAGAGGAAACCTATATTTAGCTAAACATTTAAATCAACAATTTAAAACGTATGTGTAGGCAGCTATAATGTTGTATATTTAGTGGTTGTACGTACACACACACACTAGTTATAGGATTGTTATCATCGGAAAAGGAGGAGGCCTTGACCTGCTTGATTTTGGATTCATATTTCCTGTTTGTTGCCATTTATTTTGTTAATGTTAATTAAAAATTGCACCGTCACCAGTTAAAAATAGTTGCTATTTTTTGTTTCCTTCCATATGTATATATCTTTTTCTTTATATCTATGGGTTGGTTTCCTTTTTTTTTGTTTAAAAATAAATTTAGCTAAAAACTTTTACTTGGCCTGTGAGTCCTTAGGGTCTGTCTGTCTGTGCGGAATTCCGTTCGTAGTCGTAGTCAGGTTTACGCTTCATTCTTTTGATTGGAATTGTTTTCGAAATATTTACACAATAGCTGAGAGAGTAGAGTTTTTCGATTTGTTTGAGCAATATTTAGTCGAGAGCTATTGTTTCATGTTGTTGTTGTTAATGCAAAACCTTGACTAAATCTAAATTTAATTTAGAACTTAGGGGTAAACTTAAAGCTAAATGCAATTTATAGTACAGAGTTTTGCTTGCTTCGCATATATATATATATGTATATCATATACTACACATAAATATTTTATTTAAATGTATATTTTTAATAGCTACAATAATCGTATGTACAATTCTCTTGTTATTCTTCCCTTTTCGAATGTATTTTATAAATATTTTTACACTGTATTTATGATATGCGTGCAATTTGAAGAGATTTTTTCATGTTTTTCTTGGTTTTCCTTTGTTTTTCTTGTTTTTCTTGTATCCTTTGTATAATGATTATGGTTTTAGAAGCATTTTCGTGTAGTTTTCTTCGAGTGATATGAGGGAGCGCATCGTAACACAAATTTAATTGATATTTGAATAGCCTAAAGTGAAGGGGAGAGGAGGAACAACCCATGAAGCGACTTAAATACAAAAAACAAAATCTAGCTAGGAATGTGGTGTGCTGCTGCTGCTGTTTTTTGGGGGTTCTATGACACACACTTGTGGCAATTTGCTTGGCCTGCACATTTGCTGCTGGGTTATTCAAAATTATATTCTGCGAAGCACAAAATGTCAGTTAAATGCCAATTTATTGGTACTTGGTCTCGAAGCTAAATGTAAATTACATTACAAATACATACATGTATATAATATACCTAGATAAATCAGTTGTGTCTATATCAACACACAACATGTACATGCCCATCATGTATCATGTATTAGGATATACATATACCTCACAAGCACACTCACTTTTGGGAAGACATCCTGCCGCCGAAGGCAGCAAACACATTCACGCACACAAAGAGATAGGAAATAGAGAGAGTGAGGAAACTAAAAGCCTAATTAAATGTCAATAAACAAGAGGTCTAAACACAAAAAAAATTGGAAGTTCTCAGTATATGTTAGTAGGATCCGTTTTTAGTTTAGTTGTAGTCATCGGTGCCATTCAGCTAGTGAGCCTGCCACTTGAACTTGGACTCCATCAGCCACTGCTGGCCTTTGCCGTAGCTGCAGGGACGCAGCAGCGGTGTATTGGCATCGTCCCTCGTGGCTCGCTGCAAGCACTGCCCGGTATTCGTGTGGCGTATCCATTTCTCCTACAAATATAAACCAAAGTTAAGGGTTTTGTTTACAAGTCACCGACTGAACAACTCACCTCCGCATCGTAGACCCACTCCTGATTGCCGCCCATGTTGTGGCAACGAACCATGTTGACGGGACCATTGGAGCTGGACGCATCCAGGCACAGATCATCGGACATGATCTGCTGTCGCTTGGTGTAGGCAAACACCTGATTGCCGCCCAGACCATGGCAATAGCTAATGCCCACCTTCTCGTTGTACTTTCTGCCCATCGTATCCAGGCAGGTTTCCGTTTCGGCATTGCGAATCTATTGAAGATTTAACATAAGTAAGGTTATCTTTTTTATATGCAAACTCCTAGGTTACCTCTCCCAGATAGTAATAGTCCAAAGGCATTAAACTCTCGGGATATACGTTCTCCAAATACCAGCGGAAGCTCTTGCACTTGAGGCGATCCCTTAGAGCCTTACGATCGCTAACATCGCCAGCCGAAGCTTTGCGAGCACCTAAAGGTTGTGCCATCAACGGCAAGGAGGGGGTTTAAAAAATAAATAAAACTGGTTACTGGAGGATATTCTTAGATAAGTAAAGAAAAAACATTTATGCGCTGGTGAGTGTTTTGTGTTTTAAAAACTAGGTGTGTGTGTTTGTGGGTTGGGTGTGTTAGAAAGGCAAGTTAGAAATGCTTTGATGATCCAAATATAAATACAAAAGTCTTGGTGCGTGTAATAAAAGTTATAAATATATTGAATACAGTTAGTACATAACACAAAGCATGCAAAAAACACATACAAGCGCTTTTAAACTATTTAATTTAAAAGCCAAGCCAATTATATTATTTACAAGACATATAAACATATATACACATATAAAAGCATTCAGGGGAACCAGAGAAATCATTAGGAATTTAAAATCATTTGGAAATTATGCAAAAAAAAATTTTAAATGGCAGAAACATTAATGCTTTTCCGCCTTTTAAATTGATTTTAAATTCATAGAGATTTCTGTGTCTCCCCCTTTCGAGCTGTCAAAATATAGATTTATATAAACATATATCCTGACAGGCAGCTTGACTAAAAACTATTACAAAAATCCATTACCAAGTTAGAAGTATTACAAAGTCTTAATATTAATAAAAAATAAGTTTTTAAGAACCTTTTCCTTGTAAATAAAAATATGTTTTTGTTGCAAACCTTTTAAGGGATTTCCCTTGCTTAAAAAAATATATAAAGAAATAACTAGCACTTGAAAAGTACCTTAAAAACGTATCCAAAAGTATTTAATAAAATGTTATAATGGTTTTTCTTTACCACTTTAAATTGTGATTCATACTTTTAGTTACATTTTAAAGTAGTTTCCAAGCCCTGGTGATTTTTGTTACACATCTCTGGGATTTTATGGAAAATGGGGACACTACAAGGACAAAGACAAGGGTTTTCGGTGGGTGCAGGGGTGGTTCACCGGAAAAAACAAGACCAAAAACGGAACAGAATAATAAAACAAATAAAAGAGAAAAGAGAAAAACGTAGGAGAGTCAGTCGAGGAAACCAATAAAACAAAAACATATTTTTGTTGCGCAAATAAAATATATAAAAAGGGTGAAGAAATCAAATATTTCGTGGTTGGATTCAGTTGATTGATCGGTGGATTGCTATATATATTTTTTTTTAATATTTCATTGTCTGGTGGATTGGATTTTTGTCGGTCACGGCCATGCCATAAATCATAAATATTGATAAAATATTTATACGTGTGTGTATATAGACATTGCATAATGCAGGGCTAAATGCTGTAGTTACTATTATTATTATTATTATTATTATTGTAGAGTATGCAGAGAGAAAGAGATACGGAACAAAACACACTATTTAAGAGACAGACAAAATAGTAATTGAAGAGATAGAACGTGAGAATATGAGAGTAGAAAGTGAGGGAAGCATTCTGTTGTTTGTTTTGTTGGTTTTTGCATTTCGGGGATTTTTTTGGTTTGTTTTTTGTTTGTAGTTTTGTTAACCTGGGTAGAAGCTGTAGTAGAACTCTTTCCAGTCGTCCAGCCAAACCTCGACCAGACGGGCATTATTGTGATTGACAATCTCCGTAGTGCCGCCGGGGAATGTGTACGGCGTAGACTTGCGAAAGACGTGACCCACGCGGGAGCAGGGCGCGATCTCGAGCACGCCGCCGCACATCCACACCTGGGATTCGATTCGCATAATTCATATTTCGGATATTTAGTGGGGTTTGTTTTTTCAGAGAGTGTGTTAAGTGGTTGTTATATATTCGACAATCAAGTGGAGTTGGAGAGAAGGCAAAAATTGGACGAGAAAGATATACACAAGATATATATAATAATATATTTAGAGAAGGAGCTGTTCTTATAGAGAGAGCTTATAGCTGGTAGGGAGTAATTGGGGGCCTAAATCCTTTGAATGGAGTAGTAGTAGCTCTTTCAGTCTTTTCTTGCAAGTTTCTGTTCTTAGGATTCTTGAGGAATTAAATATAGAGAGAACATATAGCTGGTAGGAAGTAATTGCTGGCCTAAATTCTTAAAGATTTGAATGGCAAGTAAGGCAGTTTAAGACATTTTTTGGAAGTTTCTGTTCCTAGGCTTCTGGAGGAATTAAAATGCTATAAAAAAGCAGCGGAGGGCACAAGATCTAATGGTTTGAGCAGCAGCTCGGCCAGCTGCCTCCGAAAAAAGATAACGGTTTGAGCAGCGCGCTCAAATTGAGCCACGGCGGGCCCATCACTGCTATAAAGAATAAAAGAAGGGGCTTTAAAACGTAGCCTTGATCAGGGAAAAACAAGAAATACCGCCTCTGATATTTATTTATGAAAGCTAAAGCTTGCAACACCTTAAAATATTTATTATTTGAATATTAAGCCACTTCCTTTGTGACAAAAACAAAGCTGGTAATAATAAATTCGAATATAGAAACATTGATATAATTAAAAAACCCCCTGAAACTATTATTCTGCTAAGAAACTTGCTTATAGTTATATCACATAAAAAATGCATCCAAGAATTAAGAAAACCAGAGTTCTCAATCTTTAAAGCCACACCCAACCCTCAAGGCAACCAGGAACACAGAACGATGGTTTGTAAAATAAAACCCACATAAAAAAAAGGTCAACGAAATATCTAGTATTAGTTACAACTTAATAAATAAATCATAATATAAACGAAATAGAATAATTAGTTACCAATGGGTCAGATACTTAAATCATAATTAATAAGCAACAAGTTAAATGTATGTAAGTAATGTTTAGCTTAGTTAACAACTGGATTATAACTGGATACGTTGATACGTTAATACCTAGGCCTAAGTATTAGTATTACTTCGTAGTTAGCTGATTGATTGATTGATTGATTGGTTCTATAATGAGCATGAGCACGAAAAAGTACTGAGAGAAACTGAGTAGAGGAATTTATTAGGAACATTGAGAAGAATTTCGATCAGAGAAATAATAAAAACGAAGAAATGTACTAATATATATTAAGGGTTATGCCAGTGCGTGTGAGTTATAGGAAAAGAGCGTCCTTCATCAGGAGCGCTCTCTCTTTCTCTCGCTGATGAACACGACATACTTTTAGGGATAGCCAAGTTATTTATAAATAGGAATTTTTCTGGTTATATAGTAGCTATAGATTAGTTAGTTGTATGCTCAAAAAAACACATCAGCTTGATTTAATATGTAGGGTGGTGTTAGTGTTAGGAACCTTGTTGAATTGTGTTTTTTTTTCGGTTAGCGAATTAAAGCCAATTACGATTAGGAGGTAACGAGTAATTCTTAAGGTTAGAAGTTAGAGATGCACGCAATTTAAAATCGACTTGTGGTTGGAATAATGTTATTTGACTGTTTGGTTTGTTGATTGATTTTGTTGTTTGTTTGTTGTTGTTTGTTTTTTGCGAACCTGTGCTCATTGAATAATAGAAATCACGCCACTCGTCCAGCCACACTTCGGCCACTCGGGCCGCATTGTGCAGCACAATTTTGGCCACGCCGCCGGGGAAGGTGTACGGCGATTTGTCACGGAACACGTGACCCACATGGGAGCAGGGTATTATTTCTAAAATGCCGCCGCACTGCCAAATCTGCGGGTTTCGAATTCCGTTTGTTGTAATGTTTTCGTGTTTTGTTTTTTGGTTTTTTTTTTCGTGTGATTAGAAATAAATTTAAATTTAAATTGATAAACTCTTAAAATAAATAGGGAATCTTAAATTTAAGCAGCATTTGAATTTGTTTTGTCGCCATCAATTTAACCAATAATTCAAATGTAAAAAAAGAAAGAAAAATAAAAGAAAAGAGAACGGAAAAAGTATAGGGGAAAATGCTGTGACATTGCCTTACACGGAACGACATCTCCAGATTCTCGCCGCCCCAGATGTCCATGCCCTCGTCGTAGGAGCCAATCTCATAGAAGTAATCCTTGTCGATGGAGAACAGGCCACCGGCCATGGTGGGAGTACGCAAAGGAGCAGTCCTGTCGTTATTTCTCCGCGCCATCTCACGCGATGGCACTCGGTACCTGAAAATTAAGTAATCAAGAGAGTTCTTTACCTCTAAATCTCCCTCGCTTACCATCTAAAGTTGAGCTTCCAGTTGAAACCACCCCACGTGGAATCCGAGGCTGTGATATACTCGAATGTCTCATCCGAAATGACATCAATAATGGGACACACAACCGTTCGACGATTCTGTACAATGCGCGCCAACAGAGGCTCCAGCCAGCCCTCTGTGCACTCGCAATGGGCATCCAGGAAGGTGATTACCTCGCCGCTGACATGCTCGGCACCCAGGAGGCGGGCCCGGATCAAACCCGAACGTTTCTCTGTGCGCAGCACAAACGTTTTGACTGGCAGCTTGGCTACATACTCCTCCAATTGTTTGCCCAGGAAATCTGCAGCACAAAATTAATTAAAAGCCGTTCTAAAAAGCTTCTCAATTATCCTCGAAACTCACCCCTCTCGCTGGCATCGTCCACTAGGATGATCTCCTTAAGCAAAGCACGCGGCGAACGATTGATCACACTCCACACGGTACGCAGCAGCGTCGTCCAGGCCTCGTTATGGAAAACTATCACAATTGAAGTGGTTGGCAGCTTGGAGGGATAGTGCTTGCGACGGCAACTACAAAGAGATTACAAAAAGTAAACCAGTTTTCATAAAGGACAAAGTTAATGGTTGGTGGCCAACTCACCCCTCGTGCCGCACATCAGTCAGCGACCGATTCAATGAGATCATGTCACTGGCCAACAGATTGAACTGGTTCTCCTTGAACTTGTCCTTCATGAGATCCTTCATGTCGGCGGGTATCTTAACAGGCTTCCCCATCTCGCCGGGCTTGCCCTTTGCCTCCTGCACGGAGGGTGCCATGAACCACTTTTTAAGCGCCACACTGGGATAGGTCATGGAAATGCCACCAGAAGCAAAGCCCTGTCCCATAATGAGAGCTCCCGAATCACCGTCCAGGGATTTCTCTGTATTGATTTCATTGTCATCAACCAGTTGGTTGTCATCTACAAGGCGCTCGGCATTGGGTAACTAAGGGAAAGAAAATTGAGACAATTTTAGGATAAGAAAAGGGAACTTAAGTAGATGTTTGGGGATATACAACTTTAACTATCAAATTTAGTTTAATTTGTTGTATCAGCTGGCTTTTCTGATAACTTTATGAGGGGCAAACACAGCTAGCTCTGCTTTATAGTTAAATTTCTCAATTTCCGAACTCAAACTCACCTCCACATCGTACTCCCCCGATCGCTTGCATCGCCATCCATCTTTGCCAATGCAATCCGAGTAGCGGGCGATGAGCACAAAGTCAAAGATCACCCAGACGAGTGAGGTGAGCAGAACAATCCTGCAAGTGTTGGAGCGCATGCGTCCCCGCATTTTGCGTGTGAAGGTGGAGAAGGTCATGATTGTGTGGCTACTGTTAACTATAATGTCTCAATGTTAACTATAAGTTTAACTGGCTGATACTCTGATGATGTGGAACTCTATAATATGTTGGTTTTTTAGTGAGGGAGGATCATGTTAGTACCCTGTTTCTCTTCTAGTTTCTCAACGATATGTGGATTTTGTTTTTGTTGTTGTTGTTGTCTTATATTTGTAATGTTGATGTTGTTGCTCTTGTGGATGTTGTTGCTGGTTGTTATCGGTTATCTTTCGGTTATCAGACTTTTATCGCTCCCTCAAGCGTGAAATGTTATTAAAATTGTGGATCTTTTCAGTTGCTGTTGTAGTTGTAGTTGTTGGCACATATGGGAGCTCCTCTCGTCTCGTCTCGTCTTCTCTCTCTCTAGCTGTCTGTCTGCGGCCTGTCTCCCTTCCACTCTCTCTCATGCTAGCCTTCGATTTGACCTTGATTTTGCCGCCTCTTTTGTAGGTTTTTGCTGTTCCTCTTTTGGTTTGGAAGTATCCGCATCCTTTCAAAAACGTTCAGTATTCCATGGAGACGAGTTCCAGGTCCGGTTTCGCCTTGGAAAACTCATGCCCGGACCACTTCCAGTTTGTCGTCTATCGATTAAAGCTCTCTCTATTTATCGCAAAGACCTTCGGTTGTATATTATTCAACAGCTGCAAAGAAAGCAAAAAAAGAAAACAAAAGCCATGATAAATCACATTGAGATAATAATAATGAATAGCCTACAAAAAAATGAAATGAAAGTTATGATTTCATATTGCTCTGCCACGAACTCAGTTTTTTGTTGTTCCAATAAGCAAATAAATGAATAATTACGCTCAATTTATTAAGGTTTTTATTGAAATGTGGTTTATATGAACGCAAATACTAGCAATTACATTCCAAATACCTTAATAATGATGAGTTTTTTATAAAAATGTTGTTACTTCCACTTATCAGTTGGTCATCAAGGTTATTTGAGTTAACATTAAATATATGATTACAGGATATATACTAAAGCTCACAGTAGCTTCAAGATAAGTCTTGTTGATTGACGTTTGTTAACATTAACCTGTAAATTGATGCGAGTGCCCTGTCATGTCAAGTGACGTGTCATAAAAAAGAAAAATTTTATAAAAAAAAATTGAGAATCCCAAGAAGAAGCATCACAAATTTATCTCGTTAAATCAAGAGCAAAATAATCATTATAACACCTCATCTTAATATCACTTCATATTTAGTTTTGAAACTAATTTGATTTCAATTAAGATAAAGAATTTTAAAGATTTGTATTAACATATGAGATAACCCTCTTCTCGCATTCAATATTTGCTTTGTAAAAATAAAATGAAGCTGGTTTTCTCACAAATATAAATTGTAAAAGAAATATTGCTAAAACTCTAACCAACAATCCTTAGAAAAGGAAAAGAAACGAAGCTATGTAGCTATATTGTTTATTTTATTATCTTTTATACCCTCAAATCTTCTGCCCTTTTTTTTAACGTAAAGAAAGAAAGACAAACATGTGCTTTGCATGCCACCAACATCTGCATCAATAAATCGAATCAAAGCTTAGCTTTCAATACCTTTTTTCCGGCTTGGATCTCTGCTGGTTTTTCTTGGTTTTATTTTATTTTTGAGCCGTTTCCCACCGCAAAATCTCGTGCGCTTGCACACGCCAAATGCCAACGGCAAGCAGAAGAGGAAAAAGAGTAGAAAAAAAACAGTTGGTTTTTTCTTCTTTTCCTTCTCCAATCCAAAAGCCGTTTTAGCCAAAAAAAAATTCCATTGACAAAGGTCATAGTCGCAGACAGCAACAGCAGCAACAACAACAAATAGCGGCAAGACAAGCACCAGCATCAGCCGAAATGCCAAACAAGCCAAGAGCTGTCAGAGCGGCAGAGTGAGTGAGACCGAGCGCCAAAAGCGCAACAACTCTTAACGGTATTTTGCCGGGGCTCTTCTGTTTTTTCCGGCTACCCTTTCAAGGGGTATTATACCATTTATTAAAAGTTTGCTAGGGGATTGCTAATATATAAAATTGCGTAAGATCT
>JAEIIH010034903.1:0-27237 GCA_018904745.1 Drosophila orosa | reverse complement strand
CTAGAAATGTAATAGGTTTTGCATTAGCATTGCCAGCATCACTCATACGCCATGTGGTACAAAAACTTGACGTTAGTTTATATACTTAAACGTTCCTAATCTTTAAACCTCATAGTGTGGCATTAACTTCTTTAATTTATATAATTTTTCGATCCCAAAGTCCTACCTAAACCAATCACACAGTCATCAAAAAGTAACTAGAAATGTAATAGGTTTTGCATTAGCATCGCCAGCATCACTCATACGCCATGTGGCACGAATCACTTTGACTCCCCGCTGGGGGCGCTACTTAAAATCAAATTAAGATAATTAAATCGTCGTCGCGCAGAATGGATATCTTTCAATTTGGGTCACAGAGTTGCCTGCATGAATCTCCTGGGAGCTGGGAGCTGAAAGCTGGTTCGCCTGCACCCCAGGGATTGGGAGACGCCTCCATTTCCACCATCCATCCGCAGCAGCTGCGTCCTATACAATTTTTGGGGCTCAGCAAGTGTTCAAACTGTACTAAGTACTGTTTATTTACTTGCCGCCCATTTGAATAGTGGCAGAGCGCATTATTACCGATTATCGCCGAGCAGAGCAGATGCTGCCGCCCCATCCGGAGTCGCAGTGGGTTGCCAAATAAACAGCGACAGCGATGACAGGGTGCGGATGTTGGTTGGGTTGGAAGGATAACCTACTAACACAGACAGCGAGAGAGAGAGAGAGAACGAGAGAGTGAGAGTGAGAGAGAGTGAGAGAAAGTGATGTGGCAAAAAGTATGAAAAAGCTCGGGAGCAAGTTGGGAAGATTACTTGAAAGCAGCGCCGCTGCCTGTCATCTGTTCTGGCGGCGGGTTCGTTTGCCGCCGCACCAGCAACGTGTTGTTGCCGTAGGACGTTGAAGGACACCAGAAGCAGCAGTGGCAGTGGCAGCGGCAGTGACAGCGGCAGTGGCAGCGGCATCATCATCACCGCCTGCGTCTGGCGGTCGAGTGTTGTCCTAGTCCTAGCCGAAAGCTCTCGGCTCTCGGCTATCGGCTCTCTGCATTCGGTGTTCGGATTGGGCTCCAAGCTTCGGGGATTCGATAACGCTTGCCAGTCGAGTTTCGGTCGCTTAACCCAGCAGAGGCGTGCAGCGGACATTCAATTTTAATCCACCGCCAACAGTAGCAAGAGCGACAGCAACAGCAACAGCAACACCAGCAGAAGCAGACTGAATAATTGCGGCCACAAAAGAACGGAAGACCCTGCCACTTCAACCCCAACACAGTCCGAGGAGTATCTGTATCTGATTCTGCAACTGCAACTGCAACAGCAACAGCAACAGCAAACTGCCATCGCAACGTCATGTTGAGCTGCTGCCAGTGAGCAGCCACTGATTGACTGGATTGACTGACAGCGGACCATCATCCGTATTCATTTTCCTCGCCACCGCTACCGCTTCCCGTCCAGGTTTCGTTGTGGATTCGCTGGACACGGATGTGGGGCAGCAGCAGCAGTATTATCGAGACTGGCAGCGCGAAAGTAGGCAACAAAAATTGGAAATCTAATTAGCAACGTCAGTGTCAGGAATCGCAAATTCATTAATTTCAAAGCATCAACAACTTTTTGGCCAAAAAGGCGTTGCTAGCAGAGAGTAGGGAAAAAAATCCTGAAATCCTGAAAAAAAAGGGAAAGCACTCTTGCTTCTGTGTGCGCGTCGCTGTCGGTGTCGGTGTCTCTGTGTGTGTGTGTGTGTGTGTGCTCGTGTCGCGTTGCTGTGTGCCTGTGTGTGCGAGCTGATAACGCGAGCCTGGTGCTGACATCACTTTCACTTGGGAAACCGCCTCTCAAAGACCCATCTCGGGCCCCGAGAGGCTCAGGCTGAGGCTGAGGCTCTGAGGCTGAGACTGCCAATCGAACCGCACGGCAACAAAATCAATTAGACCGCCAATACAACAACAACAACAACAACAAAGCTGCCAAGAGCCAATTACCGCAGGGCACGAGGAGAAAGGAGAGAGTTGCAAAGGAGGGATAGACCAGCCAAGACATGTTCTCTATGTGCACCAAGGTAAAGTCGCGGAGCGCGGATGCGGACGGCTCGTTCATGCAGCAGTCGCAGCAGCTGCAGCTGCAACAGCCCCAGGCGATGGGTGAGTAGGGGGGGATATTCGGGAAAAATGGGAGAAAATAGGGAGAAAATGGAGAAAAGCATGAAGAAAGTGAAACCTAAACGGAAACCGAAACTGAAACTGGAAACTGGGCCGCCGAAAGGCTGTCGAGTCGCTGTGTCCTCATTTGGCGGAAAACCCTTGAACTCGTTTTTGCTGCCCCACCCCAGTTTTCGACACCCCCCTCATCCCCCATCCCCCCCTGCTGCCCTGCTGACTACTTATTTTTCTCAATGAACTCGCACACAGGCGCAGCTGCGCGTCTGTCTGCAACTTTCTCTTTCACGTCCTTCCCTCTCCCTGCGAACATCCGCACTCGCACCCGCACTCACGCCCCCATCATCCCCATCCATCGGCTTTAGCCACAGCCACACTGTCGCTTAACTTATCAAGCGGAATCCAGAATGCGGTCTCATTATGCTGCAATTGTTGACAGTGCCACGCCCATTGGCCAGCATGTGTGTTGGTATTTGCCTGTGCGTGTGTGTGTGTACTGCATTAAATCATTAAGCGAGACAACACAGAGCTAAGGCAAAAGTGTGAGTATATCCGTGCACTTGCCACAGAAAATGCGGCTTCAGGTTACAGTTGCAGTTCGCCCCGAGCATAAATTAGTCAGCTACACTGGAAAATATAAGCGGGAGATGCGACAAATTTGTAGCCTACTTCAATGACTATTTTTGGGATACAAATATAGACTTTCTTGGCCTCAGTTAAAACTTTTGAAATAGGAAAACGTATTCTAAATCTATTCTAAATTTGTTTTGTGTTTAAAGCGCTGAACAAATGAGTCAAACTTTAATAACTTATAATTAGGTATTTTAGGGCAGAGAATACTTTTGTTGTTCCTTCCTTATTTAGCAGTAAAAGCTCTTTCCTTTTTCGAACTCAATTATCCTAGCAGCAGTTTTATGGTGTTTTTAGTTTCTGTGTAGCTGATTTGTTATGTGGATGTGTGGATATGCGAATGCAAGGATTTCAGGATGTGCGTGGGTGTGATATACGGTTGTGTGAGTGAACTGAAGAGGAACACATGGTGTCCGCTGCCTTGCCTTTTTTATTTTTTTTGAAACAAGCGCAGTGTCCTTCGGCAAGCTCGTTCTCTCACCAAACCCCGCAGCCCCACACTTATCCAGCCCAGAATCTCATCACCATTCCATTCCCTCAGCTCATCCTTTCATCCTCTTCTTCCGCACATGTACTCTCGTTGTCGTCTGCGTGTTCCCTAGTCGGTGTATACACTATGAAAAATACACGAAAAGTATGATCAAATAATAAATTATTATCAATTTTACACCAATTATGATTATTTAATAAAAAAGTACAGATAGGATCAAGCAGAGGGCTATATATTTATCGATTCAACCTAAATATTATACAAGAAAATAGCCACAAGTTACTTCTCATTTTTCTTGTTCACAAATAAATAACACCAGAGAAAAGACAAGAGCCAGCAGTGTCTTTTGGCGGCCGTGTGTCTTGAGCGAATTTCAAATGCCCATCGCCAGAGCAAATTGTCACCAGACCGTGTTCTCGGGTGAAATAAGTTTGCTGCCATTGCAATTCTTCAAGTGGCCAAGATGGCTAAGGAGGTTCTTCAATTCCAAAATAACAAGTGTACTGGCCGGGACATCCCTAGTCGCTTATCAGTTTCTAGGAATTAAATGTGGCCTTAATGGAAAAACGTAGTAATACGCGAAATTGTCAAACGCATTCCCGGAAATCGTCTCATTCAATAATATACATTTATTGGATTTTTAAATGTAAAATAAATAAATTCATGACAGATTTACCATTGCATTAATCAAGGCCCTGTTAAAGGCTGTAATTTTCCCAAAATTAAATTAAATAATTAAAATGAATACAGGTTTTAATAGTTTCCAACAAATGCCACAGTCCGTTAGTTCATGAGCAATGATAGATAAAGCTGAAAATAATTTAAAGTAAAGCATGCACAGCACAGAGTCCGTGTTCCCTGTCATCTTTATTGAAATAATTAATGGAGTTCACCGCAAGCTCTTCCTCGAATTCCCGGCCCTCGCACTCAGTCCCTCCTATTCCGCTCTGCTTCCTATTTCACACCGACATTCAACTCTCGACAAGGACCAAATAAATGGGATACCGAAGCTGGAGCCGAGGCCCGTGGTAATGAATTTGAAATAAGAGACCAGACCAGGCCAGCAGGCCAACTGCAGTTGCACCCGGGCTGCCTGATTGAGTTGAGTTGGGCTCGGGCTGCGAGTACGGGGAATTGCTAAATGAAATTTCATGTTTCGTTTTTCGCCATCGGATTTTTGCCTCTGGGCACCTGCACCGCTCCCGGGGCCCGGTTAGATTTGGAATTCGCAACATCGGTGACCCAGGGACTCGGCTTTCACCACTTTCGGTGCGTGGGCGTTGGATTGAATAGTAAAAAATCCTTGACTCGACAATGAGTAATCGGAACCCAGCTGCAGCAGGTTCCTGTTCAATTAGCGGCATCGTCACTGGGCACTGGGATGCGAATTAGATGGGATTTGCAGCGTGAATATCTCCACTCGACACTCACTCTCCAATTGTTCTCTTTTCGCAGGAACTGGCGGGAAGCAAATCAAAGGCGGCTACCTACTGCGCTATAAAAGTGAGTAATATGGGAAACAAACGGAATTCTGGGAATATAAACTGCCAGGAAATCAGAAGTAGTTGCTAGGCTTGACTGTCGGCAGGGACCGACCCAAAACCCTCAGAAGAGGCGACAATCTGTCAAATCAGCACAACAGTAGCCGTAGGACCTTCCAACTCAAGCCCGACAGGATGACGCAGCATCCATACATAAAGTAGATGAATGAGGAGAGCTATGGCCTTTCGCATACGATGGTGGCGATAATCAGTTCGGGGTCACATTCATGTGTAATTACTCATGATTTGGCGGCACTGTGCCTCCCTCATTATTGTGCCAGCTGCTATGAAATGGAAAATCTTGGCCTAAACCATTAGCTTGGTAGAGTCTTTCGAATTGATTCTGATAGAAAATGAGTCTGCTGTTTCTAGAGTTTATTAAGTTCCTTCTTTAACGAATTTCATCCCTTAGAATCTTACTTTTAAGTTATCTTAAGCCCAGAAATCTTACTTTCGGGCTATCTTAAGCCTTCTGCCTGATGTTGTAATCTGTATTATCCCGACAGAGCAAATGTTCTGGAACCGCTGGGCCGAGGAGTGGGTGGTGCTGTACGATGACTCGACCATGGCCTGGTTCACGGAGCCGGGACGCTCCTCGCCGTCGGGCAAGATCCTGGTAAAGGAGGCACCCGAGATGCTGGCCATCGCCCACTGGACTGGCCAGATACCTCGTCGTCCGCCGCTTCCGGCTGGGGTAAATGTCTCGCAGCTGATAGCCCTCGGATCACAGCGCAAGCGCTCGAAGGTCTACTGGATGCTGGCCAAGTCGGAGCAGGAGGTTGGCGACTGGATCGATGCGATCACCAAGACCCTGCCGCCGCCGCCACAAATCGAGCTGGTGGTGGACAAGCCGCACTTGATGAACGTGCTCCGGCGACCGCTAGTGCGAATTAGACGTAAGTTAAAGCAAGTAATAATATTAGATTTTGTTTAATTTTCCCTCTGCCATATTTGCCTCAGGTATAGCTTATTTAATATAATATAATAATAGCATCTTTTACATTTATTGTTTATTTATTCAGCTGCCACCCAGTCGGAGGTGAAACAGCGCAAGGCGGCGGCCCACGGCAGCAGCAGCAGCAGCAGCAGCAGTGGAGCCAGCGGCAGCAAACACCATCGCTGCACCTCGTCGGCGATGACCACGATGCTGTTCAGGCAAACCCAGAATCCGCTGGTGAAGAGCGACGCGGCGGTGGCCATTCTCAGCAAGAAGCCGGACTCAAAGGCCTCGCTGGCCTGCGCCCTGCCCTGGGGCCATGGCTGGGGATGGGCCACCCTGCCGAATGGAGTGTGGAGCGGCGGACTCACCTGGTCGCAGTGCGAGGACACCTTTACCCTGCACGCCCTGCCCACCACCCACTGCACCAATCTCATCGACACCTCGTGCAGCGGCGCCGTCTATCACACAGACATCGGCGGCTTTGACTTCCACTCATCGGGCGTGGACGACATTGGGGGCGAGGACTTTGACTATGCCATGGACTGTGGCGATTTTATATTTTAAACTCCCTCCAGGACAACATATTCAGGCGGAATCAAGGAGCTCAGTAACTGGTAATCGCTTAGGTATTGTTCAGCTGTGCTCTCTGAAGGGTCAGGGAACGTTGCGTATACGACGTTGCGCATACGACTCGTTAGGTCCGATGAGCTAATCCAGATAATCCCTTAACTTCCTCGACAGCAGCTCCAAATCATTCCCTATTTTGAGTGTGCTTAAATATATACACAGCGGTTGCGGTTAAAATAGTCAATTCGTCCACTGCCTGAACAAAATTCACGGAATTGTCTTTGATTTCTGGCATGTGTATATGTTACATATGAATCAAATGCGATTATCCACTAGAAAGATAGTATTTTTTTGTAGTATTTCTGTGCCTGCTTTTTTATATTTAACTTAACTACTTTATTAGCAGACTTATCTAGGTGTTTATTTAACAAATTCCACCTTGGCCTTGGTTTTGACCGCAACTGCTGCTTATATGTCTCGATGTAAGCCATTATATGAATGTATAACTTAAACCACACACTCGCCAACCTGCAGTACCACGCCCACCCAACCGCAACGTGTCATCGCTGGTATTTGAAACGGGAAAATATTTTTGCAACGCGCTTATAAGTAGGCTACAACATATTTTTGCAACATAAACCAAAGACAGTAGCAGGCGACAAAACGAATTAAGAACAAAGAAACTGAAATACCTTTGAGTACTTTGATAGTTTTGTAATTTATATTGATGCAATTTTTAAATGGAAACACTTTTTCAAATTGTTTTTTGCCATGATTTTCTAGAATTTTTGAAATCGATAGTATTAAACCCTCCTCCCTCTGATGCCCCCCAAAACGCCAAACTCATTTAAGTGTGCCAATTTTTGAAAAATTTATACAGCGCGCGCAAATGATAAAAGGGTCACCGAAAATCAATACAAGTTTAATATAATTGTGCAAGAGTGGCGGCGGCAACAACAAAGAGCAGGGACAAGCCGGCAGAGAATCCAACGCAGAATTTTAATTGGAATATAGCAGTTTTTATATATGTACACACAGCAGATGTTGAACATAAAACGGCAGATTAAACAGGAAAACCAGGTTAAAAAAAACAAACAAACAAGTATTAATGAAGGAAAACTAACTCTAGATGTAACCACACCACACTCATACACGTCGTCACACTCACACCCTTAGTGTTAATGGTAGCACTTAAGGCTTAAGTTTTCGAAACTAACTCACACACACAGATCGATCAACCCCACCACCCGTACTGATGTAAAGTTTGTAAAACGAAATTAAGCGAATCGAGAAGCAACCAAAAAAAACCAAAAGCAAGGAAAAACAAGTTAGTAGCCCAGGAAAAACCAGATCAGTATTAGATGTGTATACACAGACAGATGTACGATTAATTAGTTGTTAAGGGCGCCTCATCACAGAAATCGTTGCAAATCACCGACAGAGTCCAACACTCAACCTCAACTCATGCCACATCGATTCGATTTTGAATTTGATTTTGAGGAACTTCCGCCAAGGAAGGGAAACGCCGCTACGGACACCTTGAAGAAACTGTATCTGTAACTAAAGTCTAGCCTAAGTCGGAAGCGTCAGGTAATGCAGAGGGGCGCCTAGAGTTATTAAGTTATATAAATATACATGTATTATTAATAGTTGTAAGTGCAGGTTTTCAAAATGTTGCATGCCGCGCATATATACACATTGTATGTAGGCATAGAGGATAGAGTCGCGAGATAATATGTAAAATACGGGTAATAGGACGCCTATGTCCCCAAACGCATCTGTTGCATGTCCTCCCTGTGTACGTATGTACGTCGTGTGGGTGTATAACTATATATATTTATGAAGCGAAAGCCCCCAAACCTGAGCCTACAACAGCCTTAGCTCTCCTAGGAACACACCTCAAAAAAATAATTAAAACCAGCACCCTCGCGCCATCACCCCACCATTCGCTTCTAGCCGTATATACTTAGTAGTACAAGTACATGTGTATCCGTAGCTATGGTCAAGGAAAACGTACGACAACAACGTTGGGGCATCGGGGAGAAGAGAACTTTTGGCCCGCCACGTAACGTAAATGAAATGTAGACTACAAGACTTAAGCAATTGTCGTTTAGACGTTAAATTAGAGCGCATTGAATGTTGGCTTATACATAGTTCTAGATTCAGATTCGGAGGAGCGTCTAGAAACCTAAATATTTAAGGATAACAACCTCACCACAATGTTTTAGTCTGAAGCGTAGCCCCGGAAATAAAACAAATAAAAACGAAACTTGTTAACGATCGAGTTACACAAAATAATCGAATCGGAAATGCGAAAACCAAACTAAATGAAAAATCAACCTTGGACAATCACGCATATGTATGTAGGAAAACGGGATTAAATAATGTATGTAAATTGTTTTGGGTCGGTATACCGATAGAGGGCCGACGGCATTGCTTGTGTGGCATAGTCTTAGCACGTCCAGCGTGGAGTCCCCAAAGGACTCCATGAACTCAACTACTCCACACTCTCAACACACACACACGATACGATTCGATTGAAGGGCTCGAGACAAGTCAAGCTTCAATTAAGTGTCAATCCCCCCACGCTATTCAGTTAAACCGAGAAGTATTTTTGTAAACTTTATTAAGAACACCGAAGAAACAACAAGGAAAACAAAGGAAAAAAAACAGAAATAACAAAAAAATAACATGAACATGAATGTTTTAAAACCGAAATTAAGCAAATATAGAGAAAGAAAAAAACAAAGGTATACTTTAGGTGCAAATTTTTGTAGAATAATTGTACACGTAAACTGCATTTCCGATGTTAGCTGAACAACCGTATATATAGTATGTAGTATACATACATCCACTTATATATATATATATGTATATGTATACGTTTAGCGGACGTGAACCGATAACCCCTTTTATTGTGCTGCGCCTTTTCAGCGAGCAGCTGAACTGTGAATAGTACCTTAGGTAGCGCCGGCCGGCATCGCATCAGATGTAACCATGGAAATTATGAAATTGTCAGTGGCAAGTGTGAGAGATGGGAACGAAGGGGAAGCGACTTGGGCGGGGGCAATCCGAACAGCCGAACAGCCGAACAGCCGCACAGCCGGAAGCGGAAGCAGGCTTCCAGCCATCCGGCTATCCGGCCATCTTGGCGAACATTACGTATACGCCTCGCAGTCGCCGCCGCCGGCCCTTACGTATTTATGTGTATCTCACAATTAGGCTAGTAAGTTCGCGTTGTTTGTTACCAATTGTCAGTTGTCAGTGTCGTTGATGTTGAAATTGAAATTGCCGTGTCATTGTTAAACGTATATTCAAGTTGTAATCGGACTTTGGAGTTAGACCTACGCAGCAGCAGATTATATACGAATTATACAAGCCAGCTAGGAGGAAAGCCAAGGAAAGCCAGCAAGCAAACAAGCATATATACATACATTACCTAGGTGTGCAAATAATATCTAATATACATACATACATTGGTGTAACAAACAATCTGGAAACAAGGCTTCATTCAGCTCGAACCAACCTTGAGTCTTGAGTAAATGTCAAGAAGTTTTAATCCCCACAAAACAACAAAAAAAAAAAAAAAACGGCTCGGCCTGGCCAACGGCTCCTCTCGAACTTCCCCCCGAACAAAAGGTAATTAGCGAAGTAACTACGTAATTCTATAGGTGTGTATGTGTCTATAAATATATATTTTGACGTCGCCCCAAGCCCGAAGAGATCGTTTTAGGCGGCAGGTTCAGGTTTAACCAACTCATAGCAAGAGCCGAAAGCGGCCGTGCCGCAACTCTTTTTTGGCCCAGAGAGCCAAGCCTCTGGGGAAGAGAAATAAAGAGACAAGGCAGTAGTAGCACGCTCTTATATGGTTTCAAGACCGCAGCCAAAAGCAGACGAACAATGAGAGTGTGTGAATAATTGTTGCTAAAACGATGAGCAACTTGGCGCCAGGCGAAACGAAGAGAAGTCATCAAGTGAGTCATTAAGAGGGGCGAAAACACTATCAAACATTTAATTTCGCAAAGCTGGAGTGCCCTTATATGATTTCTCGTTTTGTGAAAAGCGCCAAACCATACTTTTGGCATATAGAAATTATTTTTGGCAAACCTAAGCACTCAGATGCTCTTTAATTGTATTTAAATTTTATGTTGAGTTGAAAACATTGATTAAAATCAATTACCATAAAATTATATAATTTAAGTAGCTCAAAAATGTGTTGCAAATTTGTTCTTACTGTACACGAACTTCCTTTGACTAAGATACACTATTGTTTACTGATTAGATTGCCTCAAGTCTTGATTTGATGACTTCAAAAAAAAAAAGGGGTTGATGAATTGTAAACGGCGGAAAACATCTGCAAAGCGTCAGCGTTGATAAATGTAAAACAAAAGCAAATAAAGTTTAGCAACAACATCTGAGAGAACGAAACAAAAACACCAGCCGAGCGATAAACACAAGTTTCTCTTCGCCTGCACGCACAGTCGTTGGGGGTTTTCTGGGAAAAGGGGGTCCTCTATAGGGGAGCTAACACTATATATCATATCATATCATATCATGTATACTTGTGGTATGGGGAGGGCCTGTCCGGCGACACGCCATCATCAACAGATCAGTTGGCGGCGGTGCACCGCTCGATTGTCGCCAACTTCGCCACTTGTTCGGGCCGGCCATCGGATTTTGAATCGGAATCGAAATCGGAATGGAATCTTGTCTCAGTTAGCGCGCAAACTTCTCAGCAAACAGTCGCCAGCGCCAGTCTGAAATTCCAGCCACGAATTCCCCTCCAGACACACACGGCGTATGCGTAATTACAGTCCATCAACAGCTGGCCAGTTGCCCACAGAGGAGCCGCCACTCCTCCACTCCACACATGGCCACTATCCTTCGGTGACCCACTTCGAGGTCTGGCTCTAAAGTTCAATCCTCGTTTAAGTGCCTTCTTTGTGTGTCAACCAACTCGCGTGACCAGTGCCCGACTCCTCAGTTCCTTTGCTTCTGGGGATATTTTTCCCGCCTGGTAAGTTCACTTCGACAGTGTATGCAAATCGCAGAACAAAGCGGAGAGTTCGAATTGGTCTAGCTAAAAAAAAACACACATAAATTAATGGTACGGAGAGCGAACGAAGTCAGATAGCGAGTCAGTGGGTGTGTAGAGTGCTTGCTGAATACCCTAAAGAACGGAAAAAAATATAAATTAAATAAAGTAAAGTAATTATAAGGAATAAGAAATAGTAAATTGAATATAATATTAGAGCAAGTCTCTGTTGCTTTGCTGTTTATAATATCTGAGAGAAGTTACCGGCTTTCTCGATCACTTTGCTGCCTTTTACTTAGTTGTCAAGGCTTCAAAAAAGAACACTTCAAAAGCATTTCATAATTTCGGCAGTACATATCAAAGGAATACGAATTATTTATAAATTTTAAAAATTGTTGTTACTTTTCTCAACACTCTTTCGGTCCAAAAGAAAAGTTTTTGTTTTTTAAATACTCGCAAAGATAATGAATGGTTGACTTTCATCACCACAGTTCGGTTCGGTTTTGGTGAGTTGGAGGGAATTTGAATTCAATTGAATTGGTTTGCTCATTGATCGCACCCTATTTGGAGCGACCTTCGGCCCACAATTGTGAATCTGAATCTGAGTCTGAGTCTGGGTCTGGGCACGGTCTGAGCAGTTTCCACTTCCACTTCCAGATCAACGCCCACGTCCATCTCGAAGATCGAGCGACAGTTTCCCCTGACACCTCCTGGCGACAATTTGCCTGCCTCGCCTCCGTTTCTGCTGCCGCTGCCGCTGCCGGTTTTTATTTATTTTCGCCAACTCGGAGGTGACTCACCGGAGAGTCTGTGCCGGGTCTGCGGTAACCAAACGGCTTAGCCAAGCTCTGTCGCGTCATCATCGCCTTGGCTGGTGCCCACACACGAGCACAGCACACGAACACACCGCATATCAAGTCGCATCGAATCGCACCGAATTCAATCGCTGAATTGCTCCACGACTGTATTTAGCGATGTCGTCAGAAGGTTCCGGAGTGGTGAAGACCTCAAAGCTGGCTCAAATGCAGGTAAGATTCAAATTTGGTTTGGTTTACATGTTTACCCAGGCTTTAAGTGTAGCCTCTTTGTAATTTCCGTTCATAGAGACCGAGACCTCGACTCTCGGCTATGCATATATCATAATCCGAAAGCAAATTATTATCTGTCTTAATTAATGTTGCCTGCTTGCTCAATTAATCAGACATTTCCATAATAAAGAGTTTGCCTGAGTCGGATCTCTGCGTTCAATTTCCGTGATGTGCCATAAATGGTCCGAGTCCGATTCTCGTGCTTTTTTTGGGGAGTTCTAATTCCGTTTCCCTGGCTAAAAGTTTCCCAGCTAATTGATTTGTATTAGCCACTGCTCTCATATTTGGTAATGGGAACTCGTGGCGCCCCCACAGAATAGAACAAAAGGCGCTCCTTGACTGCCTGCCTGCCATCTGTTGACGGGAATACATAGAGCGGCGTCGACAACATAGTACAGGTCCCGGGCCCGAACATTTTCCCTTCAATTAGCTGTAATTAGGGTTAGGGCAAAGTACGTCACTATTTGAGTCACCCAATAACCAAAAAGGGTTGACATTAAAAACGCCAACACACACGAGTGCACAGGGAGAAATCTATAGAGGTTTAGCTCGAAAATAAACAGACTTAACAGAAGTTTAAATCAGGTGGAACTTTACGAATGTCTGGGAAATACTTCCCCTAATAAACTAAAATAAATTGGTAATATTTATATACAAACAAGAGGTTTCTCAATTAAATAATAATGTTGTGTTGTGGCTGTTTAAATCAGGTGGAACTTTACGAATGTCTGGGGAATAGATCCCGTAATAAACTAAAATAAATTGTTTAAGATTTCTTTAATATTTATATACAAACAAGAGGTTTCTCAATTAAATAATTATGTTGTGTTTAAAGGAAAATTACTGAGGTATCCTACATCCTTATCCACGGAAAACATATTAAACTATGTTGGGTTACAGTATCCTATATCCTTATCTACGGAAAACATATTAAAATATTCTAGTATTTCTGTCTCTGTACTCAAAACCCTCAACTATAATTCATCAATCAAAAATTTTCCCGTGAAAATAGTCGCGCGCGATTTTTATCGCTGAATGGCGGCAGTGGGTGGCCGTGGCCGGTTAAAGGACAATGCCTAAGCTCCCTTGTCACCTGAGCGAGCGCTGCTCTTCCTTTTGCGGCATTCAACAATTGCTGTACGGTTGGCTGACGGTGTGTGTGTGTCCCATGTGCCATGGCAACGTTGCAGTCATTGATTTTTGTTGTTGTTATTGGCATGCACGGGGAAAAAGAAGAAAAAAAACAAAAACATACAAGCTAGCTTAACACAAAAGGGCAGCGGCAGCCGGAAAGGATTTCTCAAGGGTCCGATATACACAAAGGATTTGCGTTGTTTTTGCGTACTCGCCAAAGACTTGCCAGATGGCCATGGCTGGGTCCGAAGGCCACTACCAGGATACCAGGCGCAGGAGACAACCGCAATTACACGGCTCGAAGGCGGCCATTTAGAGAGAGAGAGAGAGAGAGGCGAGCAGGAGAATGGCCACCAGCAGAACACCCTCGACCCGTTGCAGGGACCAGGATAAGGTTTCCTTTGCCCAGGCGGGTCGTGTGGCCAGGGGTTTTATGTACTGGCGGCACGTAAGTGGGCACGGATTTATTCGCATGTCACTGGGGGTTCGGGTTGGGAGTGGGAGGTGTGACACCACCACCTCATCGCTAGAATAGACAAGCAAACAAACTCACACTAGTGAAGCCTGTGCACTTAATGACTCCACTCGCGGGAAATGGACGCGCTAATGTCCGGTCTTGGCTCGCTCAGTTGGCACGCGCTCTCTGGCCCGGAATGTTGCAGGCGGACGACGGGAACGAGGACGGAGACTACTCCCACTACCCTGAATTTGGACAGGATCACATACTGCCCTTAAAGTTGAACGAATCTTGGGCGGCCAGGCGTCTCATGGAGGCACTGAGTCACCTTCCGCCCAGTGAGATCAGTAACTCGGCACCTGTAAGAACTAGAGGGATTACTCTTAAAGTATTTGAATCAGCTAAGGGATTATTTTTAGATTTAAAGAAGTAACTTATTAGTTACTAATCTATCCACTTCTCCATAAACTACAATTTAAAATACCATTTAATCATCCACAGATGCGTTTCCAACAGCGAACACACCAGGAGCAGGAGGCGCGCCGTCGGGAACTTGCAGCTACCAAGGGCAAAGCCGATGTTTTGGACACGGCAGGAAATGGCAAGGTTCGTCAGATGTTTGATGAGCGTCGTCGAGGTGCTGGCATTGACCGCAGTAATCCTTTGAAGCCCATCGGTACTCTGCCCTCGCCTTCCGCCGCCCCCCTAGCCAAAGCACGATCACAACAGCCGGTGCAGCGACTAACCAAGGGCGTGTCGGCCATGACCCTCAAGGAAGCTGCTGCTGCTGCTGGCACCAACAAGCGCCTTGGGAGCGACAGCAACAATAATAAGTTTGTAACGCCGCGGCCTGTGAATCGAAACCTTAAGCCTGTGGTCATCCGGAAAACACCGCCAGCGCAGGAAGCTCAGCGTAGTCCCGGAACGTCAGTTTCGAATCGTTTAATTGGGGTTTCGACTTCTGCCGCCAATCGGCGATCGCCGCCGCCATCCCGGCAATGGGTGAGTATGATCAGCCTGTCCGAGAGCTATCAGTCAGTTGCCAACTCTGGTCTATGTACATTCACAGACAACCGATCGATCGCATCAGTTCGAGCCAAAATCTCCAGTCAAAAAGGTCACAAAAATGGTATGTACAATCAAGCAACGCAGTTTGCAAACCTCTGAACTAAACTCGGCTTGATAATCGTTTACAGGAGGCACAGGGACCACCGCCGGAAGGCACAGTCCTGTGCAAGCACTGCGGTCGGCATTTCCTCACTGATCGACTGCAAAAGCACGAGGCTGTGTGCGCGAAGATGATGACCACCAAGCGCAAGATCTTCGATGCCTCCAAGCAGCGCATTGTGGGCACAGAAGCCGAGAAGTTCAGCAGGAAAGGCAAAGGTGGCCTTCGCAGTTCGCAGACGTCTTACACTAGCGCTGCCCAGCAAAAGGGCCTGACCACCGGGGTGAAGACGAACAACTGGCGCAAGAAGCACGAGGAGTTTATCCAGTCGATAAGGGCGGCCAAGCAGGTGCAGCAGCACTTGGCGCGCGGCGGCAAGCTGAGCGACCTGCCACCACCGCCGCCATCGGAAAACCCCGACTACATCCAATGCCCGCACTGTGGGCGACGCTTCAATCAGCAGGCAGCGGAGCGCCACATCCCCAAATGTGCCAACATGATGCACAACAAGCCGCGAAATGGTCCCCCTCCGAAAAAGCGCTGATCTCTGGTCTGATGGCAGTGGACAAAGAAGCCATATTTTTACTTGTGATAAAGTTTAATGACTCGAATGAATCGAATGTGTAGTACTGTGTATGGGATGTGCTAGTCGGAGAGCACCTCAACGTCGTTGTCGTTATCGTTGGAGGCATTTGCCGCGGCCTGCACCGCCGCATTATTTGATCCTGACCTTTCGCGCTCAATGATGGCCTTCACTGCCTCGGCAGCTTTGTTCATTTCCAGGCCCTCGAGCATGTACGCCCAGTTGTCCAGGGTGGCATCATCGTCGTCGGAGATCCAGTTGCTCAGCATTTTAATGCACGCCAAGTTGGCGACGGGGTGCTCCATTTGGAAGAAGAGCAGCTCATCATTGGTGAACCCAATTTTCTTGCCCACCTTCATCCAGGGTTCGCCGATCAGCGGGGCCACCTCTTCGATGTGCTCTTGCGTGACCATTAAGGGCTTCTCATAGGCTGCGGGCTCAAACGCCTCATCCACAACCGGCTCCGTGTCGTCTACCTCAAGATCCGGCTCTGCTTCAGCCGGCGACTCTGGGGACTCGGTGGCGAAATTCACGCTCTCCGTATGTCCATGGCTGGCTGCCAGGCCATTGTTGTGCTCCAAGGAGTTGCTGGATGTCAAAACCACCGGCTTCGGCTCCTTGTCTCGAATAAGACGCTTGCGCACCTGCTCCAAATAGTCGGAGGTCTTGCTTGATGGCTGCGACAGGGAGGTGAAGAAGTGTGGTGTTTGGCGAGCGAGCAGACGCAAGGCGCGCCACTCAAACCCGGGATCGACCTTGTCATGCGGCGTCTCCAAGTAGGTCTCCAGCAAAGGCAAGAAGTTGCGCTGCTCGCTCTTACATGCCTGCAGGTTATCCGGCGAGTAGTTCCACAGGCGTGTCAAATTGTCACTGGATAGGAATTGTTCTTGAGTATTTAAATGCGTTTGTCGTTAGAGAGCCCCCGCCCACACTTACTTGCCCAAAAAGAACTTGCCATTGCGGGCAGCATCGCGCAGAGAATCGCCCAAGGGACGTCTGGGCTTCTTGGTCGGTGGTGGCTTCACTTCCTCCTCACTTGCCACCGGCTCTTCCGGCTTCTTGAACTCCTTGCAACCATCGTTTTTCCAATTGTTCCACATCTCCTCCCGTATCAGCATGTGGTGGACGGTGCGAGCAAACCGCCTGCCATACGGCGGTGTCTCCTCCAACAACTTGTAAACGCGAGGTTCCGTGTCCTTGATAAAGTCAGCCTGCTCGCTAGTCAAGGTATACGTTTCGCTGCCAAAAAGAAAACTGCATTAACTCAGTCCATAGCTTTTGCTCGCATACTTACACCTTGAACTTAACAGTGACTTGGAGATACTGAAAGAGAATGAGAAACTGCACCAGGACAGCACGACGGAAGTTGGAGTCGGAGAGCTGGAGGGCCAGTAGCTTGGGATTGGTAAGGAACTTGGCGAAAAAGTGGTTTGTCTTGACCATGACGGCCGTTACAGCGGCCGGGTCTATGGTTTCGTCATCAATGTCCATTGACTGGCTACCATCAGCATCGCTGGCGTTGTCACTGCCACCAGAGCGCACATCCTCCAGCTTGAAGCTCGAAAATGACTGCAGGATGTTCTCCGCATGCTGAAAAACAACATACTTAATGTTCTATTCGTTTTATCATCACAATGGCCTACCATCTGGAACATCTTCCACTGCGCCTTGTTGTAGCACTGATTGGGATTGCGAAAGAAGTCCTGCAGCGACCAGAACTTGCAGTACAGATCGTAGTCAATCTTAAGGGGTATGTCCTCGGCCGTGTCCTCCAGCTCCTTGTCATTGTCATCCTGACTGTCCTTGCCGTCCAGCCCGTACTCCGTAAAGTTGTCCAAATTAAACTCGGAGACGATGTTCAGCCCCGATCGCTCCGAGAAGGGGAAAAACTTGGAGAGGAAGAGCAGGATGCGACCGCAGAACACGGTATTCTGGGTACGGGACAGGCGACGTAGGAGGTCGTTGCACATGCGCAGGATGTTGTTTTTGCACGAGGCAAAGAAGATCTCCTCTTTCCACACCTCCACCAGCTCCTCGACAAAGCGGAAGATCTCCTGGCACTTGTCCAGCGTGACCACATCGAACGTGTCGATCAGCAGCACCACGGGAATGGTGGTGGACACAATCTCGGCCCGTGTGGCCTTCACGGAGAGCCGTACTAGGTCTCCAATGTGCTGTACATCCTCGTCCAGTCGCTTCATCAGCAGAACTCGGAATGCCTGATCCATGGGCAGACGCTTGTCGTGCTCGGAGTTAGCCTTGAAACTGTTGTAAGCCGTTACCAGCAGCTCCACGCTGTTCTGCTGGATGGCCTTTTCCAATGCATCCTGCAGATTTGTATACATTTCCGCGTTAGTAACTGGAATTCAGAACTCCGTAATTCGTCAAGCCACCATTACTTACCTGAAAAGCCGCCTCCAGGGAAAAGTAATTGGCGGACTTCGCGGAAGCCTTGCCCACCACTTCGACAGCGGTGCTCATTTTATATTTAACAATAATCTGCAGAAATCAGAATAAAAAAAAATGTAATAATTTTATGTTTTGGTTTTACAAAACAGCGCTGACAACTCTTCGATAACACTGTCGATATGCCGGCTGCAGTGTTGCCAGATGAAAAAAAAAAGTTAAAATTGAAATCCCTTTTTTTCCCGGCAGCTGGTCACACAGCTTTGTCAAAACGTAAAATCGCGCTCAATTCAATTTAAAAAAATCAATTAATTTTAATTTATACTTCATTATGACGTTGTGAAAACGTTGACATAATGAAAAATTAATTAACATGTTTTGATTTATCTAGCCACCAGTAGCTCACTGGTTTTTTATTAGATTTTACAATTTGTAATATTTTTTTTGTAATAATTAATTTTCCCCCTAATAATTCTGTCCCCCTAAATCCCCCCTAAATTATTTAAATTTTAAATTCTGGTTTGGAAAAAATGTCCAAATTCGCAATGGAAACAAATAAAGAAAGTAAAGTTTCAGTTCCCAAAAGAAGGGATTTCTTAGAAACTTATTTACGAATGAACTAAACCATATAATTCTTATTGATTTAAAGTTATTTAATGAAGAAAACAATTGGTGTAATGTTTTTCCGTATTATTAGCATCACATAATACGGAACAATAATGTTATTAAATTTAATTTCTCATTGACTACATAAGCGGGGAGCGCCAGTCTGTTATCAGTTCCACAGACCAATCTGAATATACTTGACATGTCACTTACTTTCCCCCTACGTACAAGGTCGGATCGATCCATAAGTGGGCCAACCAAGTAGTCTCCCTTGTTATTCAGCTTCGTAATCTCGAGCAGACCAGCCATGCCCAACTTAATCGTCATCGTAGCGCTATGGATTCTGGCACTGTGCGGTGCCAGCAGCAGAACTGTGTTTGACCAGCTTTTCCCAGGAGCAGCAGCAGGAGCAGGAGGCTACTACTATCCACCCACCCAAGCGCAGCAGCCTTCATATCCTGGGTGGTACGACGGAGGCTACAGGCAGCAGCAGCAGCGACCCCGACCAAAGGAGCAACAGCGCTCGTACAAAGACATTTGCCGTGTGGTCAACACAAACGGATTCACTAATCCAGGGGCAGTGCCCCGGTGTCCTTACTAGCCTGTGTGCTGTATATTTTATACAAATTGGAAGTAGTTTTTGCGAAATAAATATAAATAGAGTATGGTCATGTGCTCATAGCTAATGCCTAGACCTTAAGTTAGGTAACAAAATCGGGCTCCTCAGCTGTATTCTCTAAAAGAGCCGCTTCTGGACGATATAGAAAACACAGGCTAGGAATAGACAAAACGCGAAGAACAACAGCATCTTGTCAGTGCACTCGCGCCGTCCGTACTTCTTCAACAGTTTGCCGGACATGGTGATGGTGCCGGCCGTGTTGTGCAACTCGTCGCTGGTGGCCTCTACGTTTTGCGACGAGGCCACCAGGGTCTCCAGCGTGACGGCGCTCTTTTGGGTCGTCTCCGACAGGTGACGGGAAATGGCCAACATCTTCTCAGTGACATCGTTCTCCTGCGAAACCATACTGCCTTGGTTGTGTCGCACACGGGCTGTCGTCCGCTGGCGTAGTTCGCTTTCACCCGTTATGGCCATCAGCTCCTCGCGATTGGCCTTCTCAATCTCAAAAATCGTGGACACGTTTGCCTTGCGGAATGCCTGCAAGGTCTTGGAGAACTGGTCTCGGTGAGTATCCACTTCCTTGGCGAGAGCAGCATCTGCCGTATCCCGGGCCCAGTCGTCCAATCGCTCGATACTCTTCCGGATGGACGACAGCTTGGCCCGTCCAGTTTCATTCAGCTCCTCCAGTTCGGCGATCGAAGTGCGGCTGTTCAGAATGTCCTGAAATATGTACGCAACTGGAGCACGTCGTTTTGTCTTTATAATTTGGATATTTTTACCTGTATAATGGCCTTGGCCTGCAGGTTGTTGTCAATGAGATCCTGACGAATGGACTGGAGCGTAAACGTGTCCTTGTCCATGGCCATGTCTGTCTTTATTTTTGAAAACAAATGTATTTTTACTGACGCGTCAACAAGCTAATTTAAAAAATGTAAGCTAGCAGAACAGATGTTATGTTAAGTATGACCATTTATGTTGTTGCCTAAAATCCAAAAAGAGTCCCCTGAAAAATACAGTTGTAGCAGCTTATCGATAGCCTCTTGGCTCGGCAACTTCCATCACCAAGAGGGCGAATGGCGGCGCGAATGCAATTTTACTAATTTGCGAGTTTGAACCCTATTTACTACAGCTAAAAAACATAGTAGGAAATATCCTGTTATGTATTTACTGATTGATGTAAGCCGGACACATGTCGGAGGGTTTTTTTCTGACTTGGTAAGCGTTTCGTGTGCTTTGGAGTTATTGAATTTGACGTTTGTTTCATTTAGTAGGATTCAGTTTAGAAACGCACAGAAACTGTCCAGAGACAGTCAGATCTAAGTTCAGCCAGCTCCAATATCAGCGCAAATTAATCTTTAATGAGTGACAGCTCCAGCTCCAGTTCCAGCTCAAGCTCGAGCTCCTCGCGTTCCAGCCAGAGTTCCTCCAGCGACAGCTTTTCACATTCGGTGCAGAATTACACCTTTCGTGATAGTATGGATGAATCAACGGACAATTCAATTGATTTAGAAGATGATTTGCGCAACCAGTCTTCTGATTCTGAACGTGAATCGCACAACCAGTCTACTAACTCAGCACGTGCATCGCTTAACCAGGCCAATAACGAAATTGCCCAGATGCTGGAGGATATAGGTTCAAGTAAGTCAAACGCAAGAGTCTCGTATTAGCCATAAACCTCATTAGCTCTTATTTTAGTCACTCGTTATTGCGACCAACTTGCCTCCCAGGTTGACTTAACCGCTACCTCTACACCGACAGTAATCCAGGGTAGGCGTCCTAGAATTGACGGTATGTTCACGCTGTGCGTATCTTTCGCTTGCAGCCTATTTATTATCATTTCCTGCAGTGACGCCAGTGGAAGTAATAGACTTGTCCAGTTTGGAGTTTGTGCCACCTGCTCGCCCCGCCATGAGCCGTGCCCCAGACGCGGTGATCGATTTGTGCACTCCAGACAGATCTTATTCAGCACAGCGTCGCAACACCTCGGATCAATCCACAGCCACAACCAATACTGCTGTGGTAGACCTCGACGATCCGTCGCCGCCAAAGCGCGCATGTCTCTCGTTTGACAAGTCCCAAGAGGAGGACTCGTACAAGTGTCCGGTGTGCCTGGAAAACGTGCGCCGGCGTGAGCCGGTGTCGACCAAATGCGGTCATGTTTTCTGCAAGGCCTGTCTCGTGGCCGCCATAGATAGTGTACACAAATGCCCGCTGTGCAACAAGAAGATGACACAGCGTCAATTTACCCGCATTTACCTGTAAGGTGTGGGCTCTGCGAGCCACATTAGGTTATTATGAAATACAAATAAAGAAATGGCGTTAATTTATGGTATAATGAATCCTACGTGAATATTTTTAAGTTTTCCCTGTAACTAGTTTGGCAAGCTCTATTAGCACATAAGGAATCTATCTAAAGAATATCATTTGTAACTAAGATTAAATATAGTTTCCTGAGCCGATCGCAGAAGCTGTTAAAGATTAATTATTGCATATTAATAACAATGTTCCTTCAGCCATTTCTTGTATTATTATATTTCGCCAAAATAATGGCAGTATGTTTAATTAACATAAAATATGTAACATTTTCTATTTATTTTAATTATTATTCCTTATACGACTCCACCTCGCCATGTTCATGTGTTCGTGACTGCAAACACTATTCTCTCAGCGTTTGAGCTTTCTGAATAAAACTTCTTTATATTGCAAATAGCACAAGTCGAAACGTGCCAGATCGGATGGTTATTGTTGCCATATTGCTTCTTTTTTAATTTAGAATTTAGGTTAGGTTTTAGTTTTATCGAAATACTATTAAAATGTCCATAACTTTGATATTTTTCAGCATATATATAACCCAAGACATAGTTATTATTAACGGTTTCAAAATAATGTTTTTAATTTGCAAAAAATGCGGCGACTATATTTAAAGCTGCCACTGAAGCGACGACATTTTTTTATTCGGCAACCCTGGGAAATTGTTCATTAATTCCTGTCAAGGTTTTGTCAAATTTATGCTTGTCACTTGTCAAGATTTTGTGAAAGAAAAAGCACATATTTTTTTAGAAGCGAGAGAATTTCTTAGGTACAATGAGCGACCTACCACCGCGAGGCAGAGATCATCAAGCCCCTAACCATAACCTCGATCCAAATCGCTTGGTTATCGAAGTCGAGGGTAAGACATCACAGAAATTCGTATAAAATAAGTATGTTTTACCTGATATGTATTTGTAAGGAGAAATGTTGCAAGTTCAAGGCATTATAAACGTATCGTTTGTGCGAAATCATGAAGCAGTGTGGACAGTCCGAGTACCATCTGGTGGGTGAAGGTCCAGATTATTAGGCACTGGAACTAAGTCGATGTTTTAATTGCAGGGCCAGTCGTTGCAGCTCCCGAAGCTCCCCCTCGTACGACCAGACGTACTTCTGGCACTTCGTCTAATGGTAACTAAAGCTTAATTATTTATATTAATTTATATATTGTATAATTGTTCTTAGCCGGCCTTCGTAATCAAAGCATTCCGGATGACATCGCTTTGCCATCCAATACCCAAGAGTATTATCGCTGCCCCATCTGCTTTGGCTCATCTTACGCAAATATGCCTCGGGCCACTTCTTGCGGCCATGTTTACTGTGCCCCTTGTCTGCTAGAATGCCTCGGAAGACGTGCCAAGTGCCCCATTTGCGGTGTTGACCAACACTTTGACGATTCCATTCCATTATTCTTTTAATACCACATTTGCGATTTGCGATTGAGTGACTGAAAACTGCAGTTTTTTAAATTTGTACAATCCCTGGGAATTAAAGAAATGATTTGAATTTTGAAAAACATTTTAGACATTTTCTTTAAGCACTCAAACCCAAAGTTAAAGTTGAATCAACGGAGCCTTAAAGGAAACTGAAAACGGTCGCTAGAATATTTTATGCTCGCCTAATTTTAGTGTTAAACAATAATATATTTTTTGAAGACCTTAGTAATCGGGTAATTTTATATCAATTCTAAACGGAGTTCAGTTCACAGAAAGTCATTCCAAAGGGACACAGAGGTATAACAAGAAGGACTGTAAAATGAGTCACACTAGCTTAAAACCAGAGACGGAGGACAGTTCGGAGGAGAAGATCAACGTAGACCGGCCGGTGTATCCAAAACCTTTACCGGAGCGAGATATAAGCCACAAAGTTGACGAAAATATGTTTACCATGGCCGAGAAGGCGGCCCTGCGGAATGCCTGGCGTTTTGTTGAGCCATTCCAGCGCCGTTTCGGTCAGGAGACTTTTTACAGGTACTGTAATTCAAAGTTGCAAAGTTACAACCCTTACAACCCTTCCGTACAAATGGGTCAGCTTCTTGACCAAACACGAGGACCTCATCAATTTCTTCAGGCGCGATGGCAAAATCAATTTGAGCAAGCTCCATGGGCATGCCATGGCTATGATGAAACTGATGGGAAGGCTGATCCACACGTTGGATATCAATCTGCAGTTCCGCATGGCGCTGGATGAAAGTCTTCCCTCTCACCTGAAGAATGGCATCGACCCTACTTACGTGAAGGTGAACAAATTAGTTTTGATGCAAATGTTGGTTTGATTTCATTTATTTATCAGATGCTAGCTAGTGCCCTTAGAATTTACATTCTTGAGTCTTCGGTCATTGACAATCACAAGTCCTGTACGCTGACCAAAGCCTTTACCCGACTGGAGCAGATCATTGGGGAGTACGCCGAAGTGGATGAAGCCAGAAAACGAGCCTTTTCTGAGGCCCTGAGGCAAACAGTAGATCCCACGGTGAGGGAAACAACGATGAGGGAAACAACAACATGAAGTTGGCCTTGAAAAATCGATCGAACATAAAATTATATTGTGCAGTCATTCTATGTGTTAAATACTTGTTTATTATTAATTTGTTTTTTGTTTTCCTTTATCAAATTGTATTATCTTTCAAACGAAATTACCAAAAATGGGTAGCAATGGAATAAAGAATTCCCCTTCCAGTATAGCCAGTCTTATATATCCAAAACCATTGCCTAAAATAAAGTTGGGTCCTGTTATGGACGACATGGGATTCACACTCGGCGAGAGAGTCGCTCTGAGACAGGCATGGCAAATAATCCGGCCATTCTCGCGTCGCTACGGCCAGGATGTGTTTTACACGTAACTAAAGTCACTACTGAAACTATATTTATTTAAACATATATTATACAGATTCTTAACTAAGGAATTTTGGGGCATTAACAAGTTCGAGAAGGGCACGGAACTCGATCTGAAGGCTCTGCATAGGCATGCGTTGAATATTGTGCGCTTTATTGGAGTCCTGATCGAAGAGCAGGATCCGATAATGTTTAACCTAATGATCAGCGACAACAATGAGACCCACAGCCGCTGTAAAGTGAGCTCCCTTTATATTGGGGTAAGTTCATTGCTGGAAGATTGTAAACCATAATCTGTAAACTTTGTGGTTCATCCGTCAGAAGCTGGCCAAGGCACTGGTGGACTATTTTCTGAATGCCTTACAAAAGGTCAGCTCTCCCACGCTGGAGCGAGGCTTCGGCAAACTTGTGAAGAAGTTTCAGGACTACCAGGACAATCAAGTGAAGACCAGCACCTACGCCCGCTCGAGGAAGAGTTAAAGGAGCGACTTCCGTACCCGCAGACTCATCATATATGATTCCAGAGGAGAGCTAGCACGAATCGGAATTATATCGGTCTCTGCCGCTGCCACTGCCACTGCCACTGCCTCTGCCACTGCGATATCAGGCTCTTTGTGCCCAGCCTCTGTCGCAGTCGCAGTTGCCGTTGCCGCCGCAGTCGTAGTCGCCGCTGCTGGCGATTTTCGTTTAGCTGCTAAGCGCGTTTCCTTGGAGAATTTCAGTTTTGCCCCGACGCTCAACGCGCTCATCCGCACGATTCGATAGTTTAAGCTTCCGCGAAATTTCAAACGATCAGAATTTTACAGAAAACGAACATAAACCACATAGACAGTCAGGGAAATATTTCAATTAACCCCGTTTCATCGCTGTGGCTGGAAATATGGTGGCCAACGAGGACATAAAAAAGGTACTACAACTTTTGGCTTGTGGAGGGTTCTGGTTTGAAGTCAAAATTAAAATCAATCTCTAAATCATCACTGCGTGTTCAAGATTGACTACATTTATTGCCCACGATTATATTAAACAATAAACTAGATTTGGGCAAGGCCTTCGATTATAAAATATTTATAGAAAAAACGCAGGGTTATCTCTAGACGATAATCAATAAGTGGATCTTTAAATTAAATTAGGCAAAACGTACTACATACTATTAAATTGTTATAGGTTATGTTTTTGTATGTAAGAAGATCCTAACTGAACTATAAGAAATTATATTACATATTTAGACAACTATTAAAGAAAGTGATCTATGGATTTTCGTTCTCGTTATTCTTAGAGTAAAAATCAACTAAAAACAAAAAAATAATCTTATTCCTTAATAAAAAAAAATTAAAATAAAACAAATTCTTATATAACGCAGATGCTATATTAAAACAGTTTTTAGTTTGGTTAAACAATCTACTAATACGATCTGCCTCGTTAATAAAAGCCAGAAACTGACCACTTAAATTTGCATTTATTGTCATTATCTTGACTTGTGCCATTAATCTAATTTATTAGGTAATAATTGGGAAACGATTTCCAAGTGGGCAGCAAAAATATCTTATCAAAATATCCCCTGCCGAAGAGGTTTACACAAAGTTCAAGATTTATAGGGTCTACCATGAACAGTTTTGTTTACGGATTCGTACTGCAGGTTGGCAAGCCTACTTATCAATGTTAGATTACAGCTACAGCTGGGCTTTGGGGTTTTGAAACCCTTCAAAAATCAAGAGATTTGTCCTTGGGGCTGCCACTGGCCCACTGTCTTGCCCTTGGCTCTGGGACAGACTATGCACATTTCTGCTGATCGATTGCCGTCAAGTGATCCGTCAAGTGGCTCTTACCAAACAATTCGATCGGGCATTAGGAAGTCATATTGCCATAATTGAGTGCCAGGAGAGGATCTTATCGGAGCGAGTGGGGTCTAGGGGACCATAAACACGCTCAAGATTTGTTAGACGGGCGTCGAGAGGCGTGTGTTTCACGCAGCCACTAACTGCTTTCGATAACGCCCAAAATTCAAAGATCACCTTTGAGCGTGACGATGGCCTTTTATTTCACATTTAAGATTTAAAACAAAAAAAAACACAGTTTCCAGTCGCCCGAGTGACTCATTTGCCACCCAAATGATAAGGATACCGCTTATGTTTTTTTTTTTGTTCAGGCTACTACTTCCTCCATATTGCTGACAGACTTTTATCAAGTCGAAACAGTAGAGCAATAATCGCAGTAGCAATATAATATAATATATGTACATCGTTTCAGTCGCGTGCTGATCGCTTTTTGTTGTTTATGTTCTCGGGACATGTTTACACAGGGTTTATCTGGCCTGCACTGATTGTCGGGCCAGAGAAAAATACAAAATAGTAATAATAATATTTACATATCAATAAGTTTCGGCATATCATGGCCAAAGGCTTCCGTTAAAATGTAGTGAATGTAGAGGCAAACATTGCAGGTCTTTGTTAGAGTTTTTGCTTTTCTTTTAGAGTTTTGTTAGATTTAACAACGAAGGAAACAGAAATTCTGACTCAGTTGAAGCCTTTTCAGACTTGGTCATACAGTGTATAAATAAATAATCTCAGAGTCTGACTTAAAAGCAAAATAATGACTTTATTTCTTTATCAGTAGAACAAAAGGGAATTCATATATCTTATGTAAGTGCAAATGAGATTTCGATTATCTTTGAGGTTTTTGTAAAACTCTGACACTCATTAAG
>JAEIIH010034900.1:0-12335 GCA_018904745.1 Drosophila orosa | reverse complement strand
TATTTATAAAACATTTTCTTTTCTCAAATTTGATGAACAAGAGGATAACCATATTTACCTGACGAGTATTTAGGGATTTTTTGTTAAACAGTTTACACTAGGGTTTTAAAAGGTTCAAAAGGAGTAATAAAGGTTTAAAAATAAAAGATCTCTGGTACAATATTTATGGTAAACCTCTCTTAACTAAAGATACAAAGTATTAAGTTTAAGGATTTCATTAAAGGACTAGACGTATCTCAACGTTTTAAAACATTTTAATTACATTAAGTAATATCTTCTAGGATTGGATGATGTTTTCTTATATAACAAATATTTATAAAACATTATAATATCTCAAATTTGATGATAAAGTATAGTTTTATGATTTCAAATGATACCCCTAATTATTTTAAATTTTAAGGTATCAACAAGGATAGTCTCAAAAGTGTGTACGTTCCATGACATGTTCCTCATAAATCAATAGTTTTATCTCGTGGTTTTGATCATTTTCCCCCCCCTGGCGTAAAATTCGTTAATGGTTAACCCTTTGGACAGCTGAAGCCGCCGCCGCCGCCGCCTCTGTGTGCACTACACATGTTCTTGTTATTTCAGCCGCGTACCTTTGTTGGCTTCTGACTTTTTTACATTTTAATGTGTTTTTCTATGTGCGTTTATTGTTGTTGTGCGACTGTGTGTGTTGGCGTGTGAAGGTGTAAAAAAGGCAAAAACTAAATATAAAGCTGTTATGCTCAGTGGACGTCAACGGCCGCCGACTTCTGCTTAATTTATGTGGCTTTTCTTTTTTACATAACCCAGCAGACTCCGCCATGCATACGAAAGTGGAGTTTAGTAGCGACCATTAGCTGGACTTTCCGACAGGAACCTGGATTTCCCTGCAGCATCATCGATTTTTCACAGCGCCAACAACAACAAGTGAGCTGTCTAAAGGTCAAGGACGATGCTGCCGAGGCCTCGACGACTACCTGTGCCCAAATGCGGAATGCGGGTGCCTCAGCCCGTCCCTCTTGCGCAGGCTCCTGTTCTGTCAAGGCTTTTCCTTTCAAGGCCAGCGAATTGTGGGAGGCGGCGGGCTCGGCTACAATTGAACTTTGGTAACTGGAACTAATAGTTGGCAAGCGACACAAATTGTACGGGAAGGTTACCGGAAATTCATCAACTATTTTCAGGCCAACATTTTTTGGAGCAAGATTTTCTGCTAGGGTGGCTCCTTTTTTTTATAATACTAATGTAGGCATGAGTTTGTTTAATTTTAAATATAATAAGTACTTCTATACGACCGTAAAAGGCATTATTTTGTGTTAATTGAGTTAGGACCTTGAAATAACTAATATTATCTTAACTTTGAATGCAAATTATCTAAAGTTATTAACTTTTAAAGCTTTTTCTACTATAAATCATAGTAAACTATTATTATATTTATTTTTATAACCACAAGAATTCATAGGAGGGAAAACTTTAACGAATTAACGTCTTACAATGGTGGGAAATAACTTTAAAATGTAAAAATACAATGGAATTTCGTTAGAGGTTGAAACTAGGTTTATAAAAATACTTTTTTTAGCGTACAAAATTCCTGATAACCAACAGCTTCCATGGAACGAGGCCAAGATAGTTCGAATTACGGCATAGGCAGGATCAACTGAGAATTACGGCATAGCCAGGATCAACTGTACTGACGGATGAGCAGGGGCGTGGGGTGCACGGGGACGGGAGGGGATTTGGCCTCAGACCCAGTCTGTGTGCCGTATTTACTTTAACTGTTTCTGCTGCTACCACTACCACTGTCACTGTTTTCTTTCGCCACCTCTTTCCTCGCCCCTCCTCTTTCACTGTTCTTCCACTGACTCACCTGAGAGAGTTCCGAGTCATCGCGCAATTTGTCCGCCAGGTCGGCGGCGGCAGCTGCGCTCGCGGCGCAAACCAGCGCCAGCAGCAGCGCTTTCAGCATGGCGAACAGCAACAACGACTGCGGGTGCACCAACAACACTTGTTTTTTAGTTTCTTTTTTTGTTTTTTGTTGTGAGCTCTGCTGCAGTGACGTCGGCAGTGTATTTGTTATTGCGGGGTGGCGGTCGGTCGTGCGTGTGTGTGTGAGTGCCGCTGCTGCTTCTACGATTAAGATCTGCAATTTAGATGCAGCCGAAAATATTTATTAATTCACAGAAAGCGTAGAAATTTGCGGTTCTCTGCTTGTTTTTTTTCCCCTGTATTTGTCCCCTCTCGCTCTCCCTCGCGCACACTGGGCCTAATACCGTTATGTCACATATAAGAATAACAAGCACAAGCGGACCACCGAGGAAAGCCAAGCTGCGCTTATTGTGTATTATTTTTTCTCTTTAATTATTATGCGCATCCCCCCATTTCGTTGCTGCGGCACTTTTCTTCTCTTTTTGTTGTTTTATGCTTTTTTGCGGGCGGTTCGGTCTGCGGTCTTTCTTCTGCGTAATTCTCGGAAGAGCGTTCTTGGAAATGGGCTTAACGACCGCGACCAGAATTATGCAATGTTCGCCGAAAGCCAAAAACGTTCATTCTCTATTTATTGCACACAAGCGAACGGAACGGAACGAAACGAGTCGCGGGGTAAATCAATAAAGAAACGCTGGCTTGCACCAATTTTAAAGTTATTCGTTATGCACAGCATATAGATTTTCTGCGAGAGGGGGCCCAGCGGCAGTGGTACACACCAGTCGGAGGAATTGTAACGTGCGCCACGCTCGAGTGTTTTTTTCGAATTGAGCCGAAGAAACAGGTTTCTAAGCCCGAGCGTTTGAATACACAACTGCCAGTGCGCGGGGGTGAAGCTGCAACTACCGATACCGATACCGATGGTGTCGACTATCGATAGTGGCAGTAACTATCGATGATTTTCGGCGGGAAGTCCTTTCCTGAACAAAATAGGTGTAATAAAATATGTAATTATGCGGTCTTAATTAAGTTTATACATATATAGATACTAAATGAATATTTTCTTATACAATCTATTGTATCGATAAAAATAAACGTATACGTGGCAGAAGTACTGTGGCGGCGTTACGTCGAAAACGTAAGCGTCCATACGAAGTGTTCGAAATATTAAGGTAACTCTATAACTATTTAAATTCAAAAATAATATGAAATTATATATTAAATTAGTGGTTATTAGGTTAATCAGCACATTGAAATTCAAACCTATTGAAAAATAAAATAATTAGTTAGGTAAATTTGAATTAGAAAGTTGGGAAAAAATGTGTTAAAAGTTTAATTAATATTTCTTATTTAAAGACAAATAAATTGATTACAATAGTTAGTTAACTATAATTAATAATTCCCAAAAATAACCATTAAATCTAAAATCATACAGTCAACAAGTTTAAGCTAACTTTTTGGGAAACAGAAATTTCAATATCCTTGCATTTAAGTCCTTATAAAATAGTGATTTTCTATAATGAAGCCTTTTCTAGAATCTTGTGCAACAGTTCCTCAATAGTCACAAAATCGAAAGGTAATGTCGAATTCTCTGATATATTTATCTAGTATATATTTATTTTTTATTAGAAGAAGCGCCAAAAACGATATTTTCTCTATATTTCCATACATATATACACGTATTTTTTATTACTCATGCTTACCACTGTTAATAAATTCAAGTCAATAAATGCTTTGTGCAGCGGAAAAGTAAAGAAATGGGTCAACAAGTATTAGGTTGAGTCTAGAATTACACAAAACATATATAAAGCTCTTGCATAATCAGACGCCAGAATGGGTTTACGTTGTGTGCAAAATTTGCACTGCAAATTCGAGTCTTATTTGCTTACATTGTGGATTTCTTGAATAAAATGTGGAGCAAGTTGCTAATTCGAATATTTGGCAAATTTGCAATTTATTAATTTTAGGTAATTCAATTATTTCATTCACTAGACAACCATGGTAAAATGACAAAGTAATAAACCATGAACAACCTTAATTCTATATCTAGTTATATCCAATAATGAATTTCAGCAGAGACCATATTAGGAACCCAGCAATGAACAGGAGCACTGTCACGAAACCATAGTGTAAAAACTTCAACCTATTAAAAAAAGCCATGATTAAAAATGGGAAATCTAAAATATATTAAACACAACAACTCACCGCTTGAGCAATCGTTGTGCAGTCTCAATGGATTCCTTGGTTGGAGGTTCTTTTACCAAGTACATTCGCATGCCAAACAGGGCAGTTTTGAAATAATCCTTCCAGTCCAGGGCCTCCATGTCGAAGTGGAACATTTTCCGCTCTTCAGTGGTCATCAGTGACCTTAGTTGAGCAGCGGTCTTTGTCTCGAATTCCCAAGTGTTGAACAAAAAGTGCTGAATAGCGGCCATATTAACGTGTATCTTTCTATAGAGATCAACCAGTCGGGGCTTCTTTCCAGCCAAACGCAGCATCAGATCGAAAATATATCCGGGTAGTGTGTGATAAAAGAAGGCGGCTAGGGGAAACAGCCAAGGCTGGTAGACACGGTTCAAAAATGGATACCAGATCATCTTGTTTATCGGAAACTCTTCCCGATGGCTCATTCCATGATTTACAAAGTCCGCATATGCCAGCAAGTTTGAGTTAGCCGGCGCCAGTGTGTATATGGACGGAGGGTCCTTCGGGTCTCGTGCCGTGCCCTTTTTGCCGGTTTGCCAGATGCTGGCCAAGGCCATATTGGCGCAGTAATCCACTGGCACAAAACTGCAGAAACCCTTATTGTTACAGCCGACCACTCGTATAACTCCATGGGCTATTCCGTACATAAGGGTAATCGGTCCGTAGAGATTATCAATCCATCCGGCAACAGGTTCTTTGTGGCTGGCAATAACTTTACATAAATGACAATAATTCAAGTGTTAAATTCTCTACCGATCATGTAAAATATACAAATTAAAAACACTTACTAATTGCCGGTCGAAACACGCTGAGGGGAAGGTCACCCGCTTCTCTGAAGATCACATCCTCGGCCAGGGCCTTCGAGAACGTGTAGGTATTGGGGAAGGATCCAATGAGTGCCGAGGACATTTTGTCTAACATTTTGGCTCCCACTATCTCAGACATGGACAAAATCTTCTCGGAATCGAGACTCAAGAGCTCGGGATAGAACCTCTCTTCGATGTGCAAGGTGGGGCAGTTGGAGAACGCCGATGAGATGTAGAGAAAGGCCTGGAGGCGTTTCATTTCCTTAGCCAGTTGGAGCATCAGCTTGGTGGCCCGCGTGTTGATGGTGAGAGCTATGTGGAGGGGCTCATTGAACCGCACCGTGGCAGCTCCATGGATGAAGATCTGCACCTCGGAGGCCAGGAGCTGGCGATCCTTGAAGCTAATTCCCAAATCGTGCTCGATGCAATCGCCAGCGATGGTAGAGACTCGCTGAAGGGCCTGGGGCCTCGATTTGAGCAGGACTTCGAAGAGCTAAAGAGACATTCGCACTACATTTTTATCTCAATAAAACTGTTATTTGTCTTCTCACTGGATCCGTTTGCCAAGTCTGAAATCGTGCCTGAATATCCTGATTTCGTTTCGGCCTGGCCATGGCGTATATGTGCTTCACATCCGTAGCTCGCAATAGCTTTTCAATTATCACTAAACGGCAGTAGAATTATGAATCCCAAGGGATTTTAATGTACCCTCACGAGTCTCATACCTTTTCCTAAAAATCCGGTGGCGCCTGTTAGAAACACGACCTTGTCTTTGTAGAAGTCCTGAATACCGCACTCCATTGTAGGGCTTAAAATTGTTTGTTCTAGACGCGATATCTCCGATGCTTCCGACTTGTAATGCTTTCCAAGGTGAAATGAGTTTGGAGTGGTCGTGCTGTATATTTATAAACATTCTGTGCCAGCGAGCTAGGTGTCACCCGAACTGTGATCCGGTCAATCGTATGCAAACCTAAAAAATCAACCTTTGGAATAGCAACGGCAGCGTATAGTAAATCTACGTAAATCTAAAAGGCACCCTATTCTGGTTATTGAAGCTTCATTTGCCACGCAATAGCGATCTAATCTATTGGTTCTTATTAAAGATATATAAATATAGGAAGATAATAGGATTATCTCCATATATACATTCAGTGACAAAAGCATAGTGCAAAGTAAGAATTAATTATTAATTCAAATTGTTTAGTGAGGCATATTCTGAAGTTACTACTTAGTCGATCGATTCTCTTGTAATTCATGAGTCTCTAATTATTCAACTATATAATGATACTTGGGAAAATAAGTCTTCAAAGGTCAATATCTCCAAGACCAAAATATTTATTTCAAATTTTTAAAAACTGCTTTTGCAGATGCCGTATCGATCGTTTTGAAAATTCGTTTCGAAGTTAAAGCTCCCCAAAAGTACCCTAAAACGACCTTTTTCAACTTTTGACTTAAAATATTTCGAAAACCTGAGTCTAGATTCGTGTTCAGCAGGTCAAAAACTATTAGAAAAGTACAGTCTGGTTCTTGGTTCTAAGATCTTGTCGGCCTGTGTAATCTTTTATTAAAAGAATAATACGAGTTCCTTTTATATATATTTACCCTTTCCTAAAGCGTCAAGGCGATCTTCCTTCTATATATCCTTAAATATTGGCTTAAATTTCTATATATGTATGTATGATAGCTTACTCTTAACCGCACTTAAATGATTTGTGCGGTGGAAAATTAACACTACTGACCCACTGGTCAACCAATTTCGGATTGAGTCAGAACTTATGTAAATCATTAAGCTAAGTAGCTGAGTGTTTTAAAAAGCTAAGTAACACGTGCTAACTTCGTATACAAATCGGATTTCTATTTGCATACATATGTTTGTATACTACGTGTTTATTTCCTTAATAAAATGTGGGGCAAACTTTATTTATAATTCTATATAAAATCCAATTAAATCCAAGAATAAACTTAAGAAACCTGCAAGGCACAAGAGTACTGACACCAAGCCCGTCAGTAAGAACACTGAAATATTTGTTATATTATCATTCCAAAAGGGTTTGATAGGTCCCAAGGTGGTTTTGACAACTGATTCAAAGAGATTCAAAGATTGTGGTTTTTGACAATCCTACTAAAAGCTTTCTGTATTCCTCACTAAAAGTAAAAACACGATTAGAATCAATCAATATGCTCGATGCCTAAAAGAAGGCTATTTAATTTGAGTCGGGAACTTACAGTCGAGTTCTAAAATTTTAGTCAGAAGTAACGCAGTGAAGGAGTCATTTACGACCATATAAAGTATATATATTCTTGATCAGCATCAACAGCCGAGTCGATTTAGCCATGTCTGCCCGTCCGTCTGTTCGCCTGCCCCTCTGTCCATTTCTACGCAAACTAGTCCCTCAATTTTGAAGCTATCTGAATGAAACTTTGCAGATAGTCATACTCTCAGTAATATATATGTCGGAACGGGACGGATCGGACGACTAAATCATATAGCTGCCATAGAATCAGAAAATGTTTAGGATAAAATTATAACAAAACTGTGAATGTAAATCTGTAACTGTAAAACTGTAACTGAAAAATTGTAAATTTAATATATATATATATATATATTATGTATCTCCTGTTAGTTTTCCCTCTCATTTGACCAAAATAGATCACTTCTTAATAAACCAATTTCAAACTGCAAGGGTACACAAGCTTCCTTTCTCATTATCAAAGATGTTAGCAGTTGTTAGCTATTTTAGTACATTTTCAAGTATACATATATTTAAAGAAAGAAACCATCATAATAAGCTAGAAGGTGTTACAATTGCCAAAAAAATCTGTCTCTGAGAACTCAAACGAAAATCTGGGCCAAACTCCAGATGCCGTATCCAACGCAAGTGGCCAGAGAGATCGAATGGACATAGTGCAGGACTTTGAAACTACGGAGAAAGAGAATAGTTATTAGGTCGAATCGAATGCTAAGCCTTACATATTCTTAAGCCTTAGAGCCTTCCTTATGGACTCCTCGGTGTTTGGTTCCTTGGCAATGTATTGTCGCATGCCACCAATGCAGCATCTGAGGTAGTCGGTCCAGTCCAGAGGAACCATGTCAAAGTCGTAGATGCTGCGATCCTTCTTCGACATCGCTTCCAAAAGCCGTTCGGTATTTGTCATGCCAAAGTGAAAGGTGGTATTGGAGAACAGTCGCAATACCTTGATATTCTTGTGTATTTTTCGGTACGTCTTCACCAGGACGGGCTTGCGGCCGGAGAGACGCAGCAGCAAGTCGAGGAAGTAGCCGGGAATGGTGTGGTAAAAGAATGCAGCCAGCGGAAAGAGAAAAGGGGGCACCAACAGGACATACGGGTACCAGAGCATCTGGGTCAGAGGGGTAACGTCTCGATTCATAACCAACAAGTCGATAAATGATTTCTGAGTTATATCATTAGTCTCGCTGGGAGCAAACTGATAAATAGGAGGAGTTTCTGGCTTGCCGTCTTGGCCAGCACTTACTCCCGTGTTCCAGGCACAGGCCAGTGCCAAATTACTGCAATATTCTGCCGGAACTGTGCTCAGCTTGACATTGGGATCCGACATGACGACCCGCACTACACCGCGAGCTCCTCCATAAGCGAGGGCCATCGGTCCGTAAAGATTGTCCGCCCATCCAACGACGGGGTCCTTGTAGGTAGACATAACTGAGAATAGGTCAGTGGCAGCGCCAAAGTTTTGGGTATTCTCAATTAATTCACTTACTGATCGCCGGCCGGAAGACGCACAGGGGCAGGTCGCCCGCCTCCCGCCGGATCACGTCCTCCGCCAATGCCTTGGTGTAGGTGTATGTGTTTGGGAAGGATCCTATCAGCGAAGTCGTGAAACTGTCTATGGTCTCATTTCTCAACAGCTCTGCCAAGGCCAGTATCTTGTCCGAACTATCCTTTAGATTCTCCGGATAGAACCTCTCATCGATTTCGGTCACCACACAGTTGGAGTAAGCGGTCGAGATGTGGACGTAGGACACCAGCTGAGTCATCTGTTTGGCCAGTTGAAGCATCAACCGGGTGGCACGCACATTTACAACCAGGGCAAGGTGCAGGGCCTCGTCGAAACGCACGGTGGCTGCTCCATGGATAACCACTTGCACCTCGGAGACCAGCAGCTTTCGGTCCGATTCACTTATGCCCAGATCAGGGTCCAAACAATCGCCAGCGATGGGATAGATTCGATGCAGCGCCTCCGGCTTGGCTTTCAAGAGCACCTTAAAAATCTAAAGGGGTTTCGGGTGAGATTTAGCCACGTCCTTCAGGCTTAAGACTCACCGGGTCCTTCTCCCAGGCTGCAATGCGATCTCCAATGGACACTCCGCGCTTGGGTCTCAGGAGCGAATAGATTCGTTTCACCTCCGTTGTCCTCAGGAGTTTCTCAGTCAGCACTGAAAGCCACCATCAAGTAACTAACAAAAATCTTTTACAAACTCCGTATACCTTTCCCCAAAAATCCTGAGCCTCCAGTTAGGAAAACTATTTTATTTCTGAAGAACTCTTGTATTCCAGTATCCATGTTGCTCATGGTTTTGTATATAAGTGCTGCCCACGCCAATTGCACAGCATAGACTGAACAGCAATTCTAAACTGTCACAGCACTTTATTTAAAATTCGATTAGTTGAGAAAGACAAAGGTAAAATTGCACAATTTCAGCGCGTGCATTGCTTAGAGGTGAGTATTTTTCACTTCATATGAAACTTCATGGATTTATACGAATAGTTTGATTCGTTTTTTCAATAGAAGCTTATATAAGTGTATTATAGTCGAGGACACTTTTTATTTAAAACTTTGAAAAGGCAGTTTCTGATCACTGTTCACTTCTTTTGTGTTTTCGTAAAAGAATGTGTTTTGCTCGAGGTGCCATCTCTAAGAGAACGTAACATTTAATTATACTATAATTAAACTTAACGTCTGGAATTAGGTAATTACGATACGTAGAAAAGTGCATCCGCATAGGAATCAATTGAACAGTTTTTTTGTTGGCATCTATGAGGTAACTCAACCGAAGAATATATTATATATAGTACACATTCAAAATAGTTTGATTAAATAAATTGGTTAAAAAGTATCTATGGAAGGTATTTGATTTAAATAAAATTCAAATGTATTTAAGCCTTGAAAAGTCGACAACTTTCCATAGTCTCATATAGGATTTAAAAACAATTTCAATAGCAACTATTAAACCAAAGAATATATTTATATAGTACAGTCAGCACCTTAAAAAGTATTTTTGTGCATGCATTTCGTATTTATTTTTTTATTTAAAGTCAATTCTTTACAATTAAGCATCTCTGGAAATTAAACCAATGATGAGCTTTGCCAGAATCCACATTCCATATGGAACTGCAGAGACCAAAAGGATCACAGATACATAGTGCAGGACCTTGAGCCTGAAAAACAAGGACCCGAATCAGTAACGCGAGATCAAATAAAATGTTGTACCTCACCGATTCTTGAGCTTCAGGGCTTTGGCAATGGACTCAGGGCTATTCGAGTCCTTGGCAATATACTTTCGCAAGCCAAAAATGGTGCAACTGAGATAGTCGGTCCAGTCCAGATGCTCCATGTCAAAGTCGTAGAGGCTGCGATCGTACTTGGACATCCCCTCCAGCAGTCTCTGGGTGTTCGCCGTGCCAAAGTTGAAGGTGGTGCACGCGAACAGTCGCAGGACGGCCATGTTCTTGTGTATTTTCTGGTACAGCTTTGTCAGGATGGGCTTGCGGCCCACGAGGAGCAGTAGTGCATCGAAAAAGTAGCCCGGAAGGGTGTGGTAAAAGAAGGTGGCCAATGGGTAGAGGCGGGGGGAAAAACACACGAGAAATGGGTACCAAATCATCTTGGTTGTCGGAGTCAGATCGCGATATGGAAACGTTTTGGAAACAAAGCTACCAAAGCTTATTTGATTTTTCTCGCTGGGAGCCAACGTGTAAATAGGAAGATTTTCCGCCTCACCCCGTTTAACAGAAGTTTCTCCTGTTTTCCACGCACAGGCCAGGGTCACGTTACCACAATAATCCGCAGGCACCATGGCGATCATGGCCTTGGGTTCCATCATAACGGCCCGCACTATTCCGCGAGCCGAGCCGTAAACAATTGCCATGGGCCCGAAGAGATTGTCCATCCAGCCCATTACGGGGTCCTTGTAGGTGGGCATAACTGAGAATGGACAAGCTACAGTTCCACAGCTCAGGGTATTCTCTTACATTTACTTACTGATCGCTGGTCGGAAGATGCACAGCGGCAGATCGCCCGCCTCCCTCCGGATCACGTCCTCCGACAATGCTTTCGTGTAGGCGTATGTGTTGGGGAAGGATCCAATCAAGGATGGCGTCAGACTGTCCATTATCTCATTACCTAAAATATTGCTTATGGCCAGGACCTTATCCGCACTGCAGCTCAGGTTCTCCGGATAGAACCTCTCATCGATGTCGGTCACCACACAGTTGGAGTAAGCGGTCGAGATGTGGACGTAGGACACCAGCTGGGTCATCTGCTTGGCCAGCTGAAGCATCAGCCGGGTGGCGCGCACGTTGATGGCCAGGGCGAAGTGCAAAGGCTCGTCGAAGCGCACGGTGGCTGCTCCATGGATAACTACATGCACCTCGGCGATCAGCAGCTTTCGGTCCAAGTCACTTATGCCAAGACCCGGGTCCAGGCAATCGCCAGCGATGGGATAGATTCGATGCAGCGCCTCCGGCTGGGCCTTCAATAGCACCTCAAAAATCTAAAGGGTTTCGGGTGAGACTTAGCCACATCCTTGGAGCTAAAAACTCACCGGGTCCTTCTTCCAGGCTGTGATCCGTTCTTCAATGGACACACCGCGCTTGGGTCTCAGGAGCGAATAGATTCGTTTCACTTCGGTTGTCCTCAGGAGTTTCTCGGTCAGCACTGAAAGGCATGATGATCAGAAGCTCATAAAAGTATTAATATATGCAGGATACCTTTTCCCAAATAGCCTGAGCCACCCGTTAGGAAAACGGTTTTATTTTTAAAGAATTGTTGAATTTCAGAATCCATGTTGTTCAAAACGGACTGCACTAATTCGACTGGAAAGACTTCCCAAATTATCAGTACTATTTATTTTGAATTGTATTATATAATCGGCACCTTGCATAGGTCGAGGTCTGCATTTGCGGCAAGCGCATAACTTGGAAATGGGATTATCTGCTACCTATTAGAAGTCGAAAGAAAGTATATATTTTATAGCAATACCTAGTTGAGAAATCTAGACAAAGGTAATATAAAATTAATAAGTATAAAAGAGTAGAGTTTTGTGGGGCATTCACAGGCGAAAGAAGGTCTCTCCTATATCTATGTGATAGTTATATTAATATTTTGTATTTATAACTTATTTTTAAAGTCAATCGTAGTGATCGTTTCGGAGTGTCTTGG
>JAEIIH010034899.1:0-15286 GCA_018904745.1 Drosophila orosa | reverse complement strand
AATGCTGATCAAGAATATATATTCTTTATAAGGTCCAAAATGACAAACTTCTGACAAAAATTTTAATACCCGGCAAGGGTATAAGTATTCTAAAAAGAAGCAACACTTCAAAGGAAATATGTGCCTATTTTGATTTGATTCCAATAATACTTTATTAAATACTGTTAAATTCATTTTTTTTTTATTAATTTGAAATAAGTAGAGATTTTTGTGGCACACCTGTATGCTCGTGTATTATATTTATGTAGTTCTTAAAAAGCGTTAATATTAATTCAAATATTAAACAAATTACCGAATAAAACTCTATGTTAGTATTGTCGCGAACCCATGCGGTGACCTTGCTGAGCTTTTTAAGCTTTGTGCGCTTTTCCGTATGCGCGATGTGGCGGTCACAGCCACCCCCAAACCATATGTATGTACATATGTATGTATGCCTGGCCCGCATGTGTGTGCGTTCGACTCACGCACACTGATTGCATTAACGCGCACACACATGCATCTGCTGTGCGTTCGCCAATTATGCGACGCTGACATGTCGCGCCGCTTCCGCCGGATTATGTTCGCCTGATCCGGAATCTACCACGAAAGAATGTGTACGAGTGTGTGACGGACAATACACGTGTCGCAGGCCTACACATGCAGCGATGCTGGAACGCACACAAGGACGAAGCCCAAGACACAGGAGCAGGATTTCTACCTTTTGGCGTGCATGTGTTTGTATGCTTGTGAGAGCGGCGACCTTGAGCAGGAGTCGCGTACTTAATGACGCTGCGAGAGCAACCCCTAAATCACCACCAGCAGCAAGCACAGATGCGAGCGAATCAATAGAACCTAAAGAGACTTCCAGATAATATTTCGATTATGAAAATGAATGTAAATTTCATTAATAAGAGTGTTTTTAATCGGTATTTAACTCCTTAAAAATAATGTATTAATTTTTTGTATAAACATTATAAGCAATTTACACAATTTTTTGACAACCATAATTTTGGATAAACATAAAAATGGGAAACATGTACCATTTCGTTTTAGCGATTGAAAAGTAACTTTTTATGCACCGAAAAGTATGCAATACAAATATATTCCCTAAAAATTCTGGAATGCTAGGTTCTTTCTGATGGTCCTTAATGTTAAATATAGAGTATAGACAGTTTTCATTTATAGTTTTTATAATAGTTATTTTTGCTTTGTTCTATTACTTATTACTTGACCTCCATTGTGGCCAAAAACCACCACCCCGGTCACGGCAATGTAAAGACGTAGTAACGGGCACTCCGGCTGGCGCTTCTGTTCGCCTGGTGCACTAAGGTTGCTCCTAGTTACGACGTAACTGTTAACCGGTTTGGCCGTCGGCCGCACTGCTCTCGCCTGTTAGCGTTATGTAATGGCCTCGCCCCGGTTGTAACGTGAAAAACCCCGGCCCAGTCGCCGGCTATACTCCGCCCCGTAGATCACGCCCTAGTGCGGCGACATGCGCAGTGCCTGCCATTCGATGGGTGACCTGCGCCGAGTCCTGGTCGCCTGGTAATCCTTGGGCGTTACCTTAAGAAGGGTTAAACCGCTGATGGACACGTGTCTGTCTGTTTGAACGCGCCGCTGTTGTTGCTGCTCCTGCTGCTGCTGCTGCCGCCTGCAGAGGTTCTTGGCCGGGTTCTTGGCAAAAAGCACAAAGAGCCAGTCCGGCTGTTCGACGCGTGTTTTGGGTGCCACCCAGTGCCCGTACTCGCTAATTGAAACGCTCGCCTCGCACCGAGGTTGGGTGCAGCCCACCCACTGGGCGGGCATAGCCACGACCCGCCATCCGCAGGGGCGTTGTCCCTGTCCCCGTATCCCCGTTGTAGTGGTTGACAGTGCTGGTGGAAATAGCCGATGAGATAGCTAGTTTAACGGAAGCAGGGAGCTACTTATGTATGTACATATGCATATGAGGTTTCTCAAGTATTCTTACATAAATCATCCCAAAAAGCAATGAAAAAAATAGATTTTTTGTATAGTTAAAAACGTTAAATAAGTATAATGCTACTTTATGCGATCGCTAAGAAGTCCTTAATAATTTATTTGAATTTTTAGCTGTTAGCTATTGAGCTCAAGCATAAAATTGCCAAACTCGCTGCAGTGGTGGTTGCAAAGCCGAGGACACGCCAATGCCATCGAAACCCACCCCTAAAGAAAAATGAGGCAATGGCAATGTCAACCGAACACACCCCTCGCACACAATCACAGGCTCGCACACATCTGATTTCGCTTTCATTTGCTTCTCCGGGGTAGCTGTAGCCTCTGAATCACACATTCCAGAACCCGATGATGCCGGTCTCGTTGCTGTGCGCCTGGTGCAAAACTTCAAACAGAATTTCCTTTCGTTTGACTGTAAATATTCGAGCTGCATTTGAATGAATGTGAACTTTTTCAAAAATTATAACAAGGCCTTTTTTTTAAATAAATAAATAAAACAAAACGACTTTAAAAACAAATTAACCGAATAAATTCTTAAAAATAGTGTAACAGGTAACAAAATAAATAGCGCAATATGTATGTATAACGATTTAGAATAGATGAATTCAGATTTTCATTCATAGTTTAGACAAAAAATACTCATATTTCTTGAGGTGCAGCTCCAATCCCTGCTCCTTGCCGATAAGTACGGTCAACTTTTGTGGTTAATTCTTTCTTTTAATTAAAAACGTATAAATACATCAACAAACTACCAATTTTATATTTTAAGGTAGGCCTTTTGAACGTTTGTTAAGATTTCTTTTAAGTCACCTACTTAAAAAGATTAGAAGTATTTAACATCAATGTTCGCGGAAATATTAAGATAAACTTGTTTGTGTTGTGATTTAAAATACAAAATTAAAAAAAGTGACGTACATATAGGAACAAGTTTAATTGCTTCATTTTAAACCAATAAAAACTTCTTATAGGAGAAAAAAAATAATAAACACAATTATTTAATAAAAAAATATGTATTCTTATAATGTAAATCATTAAATAATACCAATCACATGGTAAATATCTTAAAAGTTTTGAGTTAAAACTACATTTTACACAATATATCTTACCCGACGATGTTTCTCACCTTTATTCAGGATGCGAGTACAAAATAATTGATGTAGAATCATGTGGATATCACACTAACTTACTCGAAATACTAATTTTTTAAATCTATTAATTCATTATTTTTAAAATATTGTTGGTTTTAGTCAACGCTTACTGCCTATCCAAGTTTCTTACCCCAGCTATTTATATCTGTCGCTTATAGTTCTATTGTGCCTTTGTCATTAATAATCATACATTTGGGGGATAAATTAAAAAAAAACTAATTATAGTAAGAATTAAATATTAAAATAGATTTTTTTTTTAAATTTAAGATAAATAACGGCTGCGACCTAGTGATGTGGCAAAATCATCGATAGGCGCTATGAAATATCGATTATCGCATCGATGTATTACCATTACCACCTCTAGTGTTTGATTAATTATTTTCTTTTTTTGTTTTGTTGGTTTTCTGGATGTATAACTAATGCGGCGATCCGTATTATTTGAGCAGCTGGCCTGAGTGCCGTGCCGGCTCTTGCTTGACTTCTCCTGGAAGCCTTCTCCGGCAAAACACTTCCCACTGCAGAGCACGTCGCACGCACGTCTGGCGAAAGATTGTAAACAAACCCGGAATATGTTAATTTTCGGCTGGTGATCTGCTTCTGCTGTGGTGTGCGTATATTATGCAAAAACTAGTTTGAGCGACGCGCCGGTTGTTGAACTCTTGACACTTGACTTGGCGTGCCACCGAAAATAGAAATTCGCCGCAGGGTTCAATCAGAATCTGAGAATTGGCCGAGTCAGCAGAAGTGCTGTGAGCTCAAAACGGGAGAACCAGCGAAGCGAGCCACATGTACGCGCACAAGATGGACGGTCGAGTTCCCGAGCTGGTCATATGGTGAGTATAAATTCCACAACGGGCCAAAACGAAACTAATCTGGTTACATTCCTTTCTCTGGCAGCTCCTGTATAGTGGTCAGCTTGCTGGTCATTCACTTCTTCTCGGATGTGCTACGCGCCTCCCTCGGCGGCTACTACAACGAGGATGTGACGCTATCTCAGCTGGTGGAGGCCCAGAGCTCGGACTACGCCTGGCTGCTGAAGCTCCTGGTCAACTGCTTCGGCTACAGCTGCGTCTTTGTGCCGGGCTACCTCATCTACAAGTATGTGGGCAGAATCAACTACCTGGAGAGGGGCAACAAGAGTTGCCTGTACAAGGCGATCAACATGTGCATCACGGGCAACTCCAGCTACGATCAACTGGACGCTGGAAGCAGTTCGGCGGACAGAGAGCGACCGGCAGTGTCTGCTGCGCCCAAGCGCACGAGCTCGCAGGAGGCAGTGCAGCTATTCTGGTGCTTCGGCGGCCTAATGGTCTCCTATCTCACTTGGGGCGTGCTCCAGGAGAAGATTATGACGCAGCACTACCTCAACTTTGTCGGGGAGAGCGCCAAGTTCAAGGACTCCCAGTTCCTGGTATTTGCCAACCGCCTGCTGGCCTTCTTCGTGGCCCTGGCCTACCTGCAGTGGCAGCCCTCGCCCATTAGACACCGGGCTCCGCTCTACAAGTACTCCTACGCCTCCTTCTCGAATATAATGAGTGCCTGGTTCCAGTACGAGGCCCTGAAGTTCGTCAACTTTCCCACCCAGGTGCTGGCCAAGTCCTGCAAGATCATACTCGTGATGCTGATGGGCAAACTAATGTCCAAGGCCAAGTACGAGACCTACGAGTACGCCACGGCCCTGCTCATCTCGCTGGGCATGATCTTCTTCATGAGCGGCTCCGCGGACAGCAGCAAGGCGAGCGGGGTGACCACGCTTACGGGCATCTTCCTGCTGTCGATGTACATGGTCTTCGACAGCTTCACCGCCAACTGGCAGGGATCGCTGTTCAAGAGCTACGGGATGACCTCCCTGCAGATGATGTGCGGCGTCAATCTGTTTTCTTCCATCTTCACCGGAGCCTCGCTGACGATGCAGGGCGGATTTATGGACTCCCTGACCTTCGCCACAGAGGTAAGTCGGTGGAACTTTAAGTTTAGTTTAGCGGGTAAATCCTAACTCACGTTCTTTCCATTTATTTTCAGCATCCAAAGTTTGTGTTTGACATGGTAGTGCTTTCCGTTTGCTCAGCGGTCGGCCAATTGTTCATCTATCACACAATCGATGTATTCGGGCCAGTTGTGTTTACGATTATAATGACACTGCGCCAGGTAAGCTAATTCGGGAATTCGGGTTTGTTTACTCAACTGGTTGCTCACGGGGTATTCTATTTTTGTATTCCACAGGCCGTGGCCATCATGCTCTCCTGCTTCATCTACCAGCACAGCATATCGGTGCTGGGCATCTTTGGCGTTCTCATCGTCTTCGTGGCGATCTTCCTGAGGGTCTACTGCACTCAGCGCATGCGTGCCATGCGCAAGCGGGCCGAGGCTAATAAACCCAAAATGGCTGTCTAACCGGAAAGGGGCATGGACATGCCTCGAATATAACGCACAGACTTCCTAACTCAGTCCAACTTAGTGTACTGATATCAGCTCAAGGCGAATAGCACTTCCGACGAAGCCTAACAGAGGCAGCTCGCTTGGTCTCCCCAAATTGTACAGTTTTGTTTTCCTAGTTCTAAGTTGAATGTATACTTGTAGCTTAACCGCAAGGGGTTTCCAAAAAGATGTGTGTGCTTAAATAATATCAATAATAATATTAAACATTTTGTATACTGCAACAGGATAGTTTCTTATTACTTTATTGGGTTTTGGTATAGGTTTACGAGCTCCCTGACCCATTTTTTTTAAATCATGTCATTGCCTTTTTGGATAATCGTTTAATATCGTGATAATTATCACTAATTCACCCATACTTTTTGGATAAAACTTGAATTCATTTAACCAAATTGGTTGATTGATTTAAAGTTCAATCGAATGATTCATAGCCAAACTTATTTAGTCAGTTTTGTATATGGAACATCTTTAGTTTTAAGACGAACATTTTGTAACTTGGAGCTATTATTTACACTTAATTCGAGAGATATAAATTAGCGTGTCACTGGATTCTGTCTGATAAATAGTGTCTCAAAACGAAAGAAATTTGATTAATGGCTGTGACATCCGTACTTCCCCTTATACCTAATTAGGCGGGCTGACTCCCAGATCAGCAGTTTTCGGTGCAGTAAGTCAGCGAGTGACATTGACCCACTTTCGGGTTACATTTTTGGCAGAAATGTGTTTGTTATTTTGGCCAAAACAGCGACGGGTGAGAGCTTCCATCGCTGTTGGTTCAGGTCAATGCACATGAGTCGCCGAGTGTAACATGTTTTTTTTTCCCTAGCCATTATTGGGCCATGTGGGCGATTATACTGGCTATGATGATGATGATGCCGGCGGTGGCTTGGGTGGGCGGCCTGAATTACCATAGCAAAACAATGCCCTGGAAAAATGCGAGCCAATAAAAAAGGGCATTATGCAATCGCCGGTGTCTGGCTGCCTTCTAAGGGAATAGCAACTAATTCGCCAAATGCGAGTTGGCTTTTTGTTTTTTGCACGCCGCTGGCCAAGGTGATAAGTTGGGGCGTACTCGGCATTAGAGGAATAGTTTGTGCCCATCCCGCCGAGCGTGCAGAAGTCTTTCGGTATCGAGTCGCGTCTTCAACATGCAACTGTTCCTTTTACTCCTCCTGGGAGCCCTGGGCTACTCGTTGGCCTATCCGCGCACCTACAGTTACGACTATCCGCGCAAAAGGGGCTATTCCTCTGGCTCGTATTCCGGTAGCTCTTACAATTCCCTGAGCAGCCGCAAGGCGAGGGAGGAGAGCACCACCAAGTCGGACAAGGAGAACGCCAAGTTCGCAGGAGCCGCCAACCAGGAACTGGATGAATCTGGCGATGAACGCACCCTGCTGCTCAAAAAGAAACTCAAGAGGTTGGCGCGTCCGTACTTGGGGGAATACGGCGGACTTGGAGGATACGGTGGATACGGTGGATATGGGGGATATGGGGGATATGGGGGCTACGGAGGCAACCCATGCTACCCGTTTGGTCGCGATGCCAGGGGCGGTCAAAAGGATCCCGATGAGCAGGGTCGCTTTCTGTTCGATGTGAATGTGGTCAAAGTCTACCCGGGCGGATGCCGCGGCTACGGAGGAGGTGGATTTGGCGGCGGCGGTGGAGGTCTCCTTTCGGATCCCCTTCCTCCCGTTGCTCCCATCCCAGTGCCAGTGCGTCCCTATGCACCATTTGCCACCTGGCTGTCGCTCTTCGCTCCTGGAATCCTGCAATCTGCCACAGTGCCCGGTGTCCCGCTAAGGGATCCCTTAAGGGACCCCATTCGTCCTGTTTCGGCTGCTGGGGATCCGCAGAGCGATCCTGAAGTGGATCCCAGCTACGGCGGGGCAGCTGTGCCAGTGCGGAGACCTGTTCCGAATCGTGTGTACTACGATTCCGCAGGAGCGGTAAGAGAATTTTTACTTAAATCATTAAATAAATTTAAGTTTGAGCCTTAATTTTACGTTCCTTTTTATTTTAGCCACCTGTGACACCTGCTCAATTGGTCGGAGGCGTGGCCACGACAGTCAACGGAATTATCCAGCAGCTTACGGGTCAAGTGCAGCCGGTTTACCAGACTGGAGCATACAGGAGTCAACGAAGCAGCTACGGATAGGCAATATCAATCGAATCTTCATACTCCTAGCGAAGTAGTGTTAATGTAAATAATCGTTAAGAAATAAATTAAGCACGAACTTGGTATACTGACTTTACATTTGACTTTTTTTAGTGGTGATGCTTAAGGTAAAAATAAATAAGATAAGATAAGATTAAGGTCAGTGAAAACTAGATGTTATTAACAGATACTCCTTTTCATGATTATATATCAGAACTGGCAACCAAAAATAACTCATATTTCATATATGTATGTATTGTTGTTCTTTTGCACTTTGTGGGCACTTTACCTCCCAGCTATATAGATGCGAGGAATTCCCCAGACCATGTCCCGGCAATGGATTAGTCATGCCCGCTCATAAATCTCGGATCTATGGCCATTAAATTTATGCAGGTCGCGTCTGCTTCACAAAAGTCAGCGAGAGAAGAGCCGCAAAAACATCGCCAAGGACAATATTCCCAGTACAGAAACCGGATTTTGGTTGTCTTAAATTAAGCTTATTATTTCTGGTTTATGCTGTTTTCTTTTTTTATAGTTGTGTTGTGTTGTACAATCAAAGTGCGAATCACGAGTACTTAACTAGGCAGCTGGATCACAGGCTAAAAGATTCATTAGCCAAAGAAGCCACCGCCTCCGTGGCCACCGCCGTTGTAGTATCCGTTAGAGTACTGCGACTGGCTATAGTGTCCGCCATAAGATCCACCCTGGTTGTAGTAGTTGCCGCCACCGGGATAGAATCCGCCGTGATGATGCGGCCTGTGCCCGAAGCCGGAGTAGCCTCCTCCTGGATAGTACCCGCCTCCAAAGCCGCCGCCTCCGTAGCCCGGATAGCCGGAGTAGCCGCCACCATATCCACCACCATATCCGCCACCATATCCGCCCGGATAGCCGCTGGCATAGCCGCCGGGGTAGCCACCACCTCCGAATCCGCTATACAGCCCGCCGCCAACTCCAATTCCGGCACTCAGGCCCACACTGCCACCGAATCCACCTCCCAGCAGGCCTAAGGTACGGCCCTCGGCCTTGACGGGCGCCGCCTGGCCTTGACCAGCAATCAGCAGAAGAGCCAGTACCTGAAATGCGACCAAATGACCAATGAGCGAGTGCACTCCGAGACAATCGGAAACCGGACTTACACAACTAACACGAACGACAGCCATTGCGATAACGAGCGCCTCTTGGACGAAACTAAATTGCAATTGTGGAGTGCCCGCCGCTTTTATACCTCAGCTCCAATCTGGCCAAGAAGCCCCAAGTACGCGCCACGCATTGCCAAGTGATTCTACGCAAATTGCAGAACAAACAGAGCGAAAGCGAAACCAGTTTGTGACGAAATCTCGGAATCCCCCCAAAAATCAAGACAGCGTCGTACGACAATACATTTATCTGGCGATGCTCCACTGGGCCTCAGAACGCGTTAATTTTTGAGGCTACGAAGCTTTTCAGCCACGGCCCAAAACCGAAATTATCATTTTTTTGAGGGTTTCCCTTATGTTAGTTGCCAGCCGATCAAGATCGTGGAAAACCCAATAAAAATAATCACTGAAGCGATGGCATACTACAATCGCCCGGCGATTTTCAAGACCAACCGGAACAGGCGGAACTATGACGGTTAAAGTGGTACCCTCTCCACAACATGACGTTGCTTATTTGGAAAATTAATAAAATAGCTATGTTTGCCATTCATTGCTCTTAAATAAATATACAAAATCTTATAAGACATTAATAATACACAGTAAATATTATGCTAAAACTTACTTCTTTAAAATTGCTTATTTAGGAACTTAATAAAATAACTATGTTTGCCATTCATTGCCTTTAAATAAATATACAATAACTTATAAGACATTAAAAATACACAGTAAATATTATGCTAAAACTTACTTCTTTAAAATAAATAAAAAAGTGTTAATGCGTAAAGAAATTACAACGATCTGGAAAGTATAATGTATCCCATATAGCATTAGCGAAGTGAGTACTTGCTGATAATTGTGCGACTCGTAACTTGTAAAGAATTAACTTATCTTATTCTCTTACATTGGCAAACATCAATATTATCCAAAGATGCCTCTGGGTTAGGGTGTTCAAAAGCAACACGATCAACTAAGAGCAGACAAAACAAAAGACTTAGACAACGAACGCAGCCGAAAAACGTGCAGCGAAGCAGGTCGGGAGGGAGCGATATGTCCGCCCCGCATTTGTTTGGCTCATTAGCACTTGTTACTGAAGCTATTCCGGCATATCTTGCCATATGACTAACTACGAGTCTAATATGCATTAATGTATTGTTTGTTTATTCTGGTAATTGTTACGCCTTCACTTTCGCTTTCAGTTTATTCACCTCAAGCTGACGTCAGCGGAGTTAGCAAATTGAGACCAACCCACATCTTGGCTAGTCAGGAAATTGTAGTTAGATCCGATGACAGCGTGGAAAGATGTATAGCGTATGATAGATGTTCACAGGTAAATATATCAAGTCCAATGAGTTGAGTGAACGGGTTGAAATTGTTGAAGCTTTGTCTTGAATTTTAATGAAACTTAAGAGATTTGTAAGAGCGGAATTTTTCGGCAACTTTAGTTTCTAAAATATAAGTATTTCATATTGATTTTATTAGAAAATTATGTTGTTAAACAGCTTAACCTAATCAACTACCTGTACTTTATTATTTGAAGCAGATAGTACATAAATAAACAAGTGGTATCAGTAAGAAAACTATACTCGTACTGTTCTATAGATTGATTACGTTGTCTTATCACTTGGCTTAATAGGGACTGAATCTTCATCAGTTAGTGAGTCCTATAAAGACAGACTCCCAATATAATATGTTTTTATGATAGAGGTTAATGAACCATCATAAAATACAAAGAAAACTGCACAATATTCAAAGTTCTATAATCGCACGCACTAAGTAACTCTGTACTAATGATTATAGTCTCGCATTTGTTCTGTAATTATGCTAAATCTCATTAATATAACTACTGCGAACTTTACTTCCGTTTTTTCGGCGACTATAAGAATGCCAAATTTTGATCCGTGGCCATTGAGAAGTTGTTCGTCAGCCATGAAGGTGGGAGTAACATCAAAAGCAGCTGGAGCTACTCAGACTAAGTCGCTAATTTTTATTCTCCAACTATTTTGCAGTTTTTCGCATTGTCTTTCCTGGTTTGCTGCCTGAGTGCTGCCAGAGTTTTGTGTGCTCCCCAGTTTGGCTATGGATTCTCCCCCTACGGCGGAGGATATGGAGGAAGCTATGCCTCGGCTAGTGCCGCGGCGAGCAGCAGTGCCGGAGCATATCAGGGATTCGGATATCCAGGATATGGAGGGTATGGAGGCTATGGAGGATTCGGCGGAGGATACGGCGGCGGATATCGGCAGCAGTACAATCAGTTCAGCAACTACAACAACTATGGCTCCTCTGGCTACGGCGGATATCCATTTGGCAGATGAGCGGGGGAAAAAACTGCTCGTAACTGCTGGAAATTTCTGCTTCTGTTTTGTTTGATTTCTTTATTTGGCTTTTAATTTGATGGAGGTCAATAAAACGTAAATACCCAAGATGATTCACCTGAGTGCGTGCTGGTGTGCTGTGCATTAATTTTTCTATTTGTACATTAGGCTTTGGACTTTGGTTAGCTCAGATATTTGCATGGATTCTGGAAAAATAGTACAAGGGCTTTTAGTGAATACCCTTTTAAGCTTCTAAATTGGCACATTGTTAACCATATTTCCCTCTGACATCCATTCGTTTTACTTCATTCATTTTTATCATTTCTCCTCTCATGTCCACGTTTTTTCACCTTTTTTTCACTTTTTGCTCTCAAAAAACCTGAAATTTTCAGGGGCAAATCATGTACATAAGGCAAATATAAACCACAACCTGAAGTTCACATCGGCGGCTGCGGCAGCCGCAACAACAAAGGCTCTGGGACAAACAAGAGCTCTTCAACGGCTGATTGCATAAGGGAGATTTTCGAATCGCGCACAAAACGCGTCAGCGAGATAAAAACGCTTCGCCTGCCGCGCAGCCGCTTCAATTGAACACGCGTCGTTGTCCAAGTTTAAGCCAAGAGCCACCAGCTTCGTCATCGGCCCACACGTTTGAACTTGAAGTTTTTACAACCAGCTATATTAATTTTCACAAAGCTAAAGACCTGTGCTCATTCCCCAAAACAGATTTAATCAATTAAAGTCGCGTTAAAAACCTCGTAAAAAATTAAAACATGCAAATCATTGTAAGTGATAGATTGTGATTGATTTTAATGAAAAAAGAAGTACTCGTACATATTTTGTATTGTGTTTACTAAGAGTGTGGTTAAAACAAAGGTTAAAATACCTTTAAAGAAAAGGAAATGTGTTTAATTTCGTATTTACAAATTAAAGCTCAACAAAACCCAATAGTTATTGGCTAAAAAATACCTTTTCCTAATAACATTAATTTAATAATTTAATTTAAAACAGTAGAATTATCTCCAACAATGGTACAAAGTAAAATTATTGCATTCAAAAAGAAGAAGTTCTTAAAGTTTATAATTAATATCTATATATATATAAATATATATATATTCTCACAAATTCCTAATACTTAATCATAAATTCAAATTACAGCGGCATCATCTGGTCCTGTTCCTGGGACTATGCTTTCTGTTTCTCCTACCTGAAACCTCTGCCGGCAAATTGAAGTTACTGGCCTTTAAGGGACCACATGCCGGATTTGTGGGCCTCAAGGTGCGCACCCCGAAGCTGCTGGGTCTGAAGAGCGGCCTGGTTGGTGGAGCAGCAGGCTTCGGACTTGGAGCAGCTGTGGGTGCCAAGCTGGGCGCTGGGTTGGCTGGTATCCACAGCGGGGGTGGAGGTGGATATGGCGGAGGTGGCTATGGAGGCGGTTACGGTGGTGGTTACGGAGGCGGCTTGGGCGGAGGCTATGGCGGAAGCAGCGGCTATGAGCACCATGAATATCACCACGAAAGCCATTACAGCGGCGGATCCGGATATGGAGGTGGAGACTTTGGGGGCGGTTTGTGGGGAAAATAGAAATGTTTAAATAGACTAGAAAAATCATAACTTGCCATTAGAATCAACAGTTATTGTTATTTAGTTATAATTCATTTTCCCATTAAATACATAATAAAATGTAGTTCTAAAAAGTTGAATCTTTTTTATTCTTCTTTGGGAAGTCGTTTAAAAAGAAATTTTGAAATCCGGAAATGACTCTTGCAAACTGCAAACTTCTGATTAAAATTCGAATACACTCAGCAAGGGTATAAGAATCGAAGGTAGCTTACTGACGGTAATTTCTATATTTTTCCGCTATAATTATGCAGAAAAATTGTATATTCCTGTTGTGGTGGTACGTCCATACTTTTCTGAATGCCTCCTGCCCCCAGAAGGAAATTATAGAGCTGTGGCTGTTAAGGACTTGCCTCAATCCGATGGGCCACAGACCCATAGACTTTTCAGAAATTACCAAACTAGCTTTATATTGCCCAAGAATTATTTCACGAAGAACGAGGACCTTATTTATAACAGTAGCTATTAGTTAAAGAGATAACTAGATCAGTATACCCACATTTTCGTTTTCCAGCTACTGCCAACTAAAGGCTCAGTTTCACCAATCGCTTGTCCAAGCCGATTCCAGGAAGTGATACAATCAGTTTAAAAATTCTAGACAAGGCAGGGTCCCCTAAAGAGAAAAATAATAATTATCTAATGACCACCCACTTTAATTGCTCCCATTTCAATGGTTGATTAACTAAAAAAGGCAAAACTGTTGGTTTTGTTTTAAATACAATTCATTAAACGGGAGTTAATTTAATTTTTTTGTTCTGCTCATGTAATCATTTGTAAATGAAAACAATGACGAGTAATAGTAGTTATTTCTGTAAGTGATCGAACCTTACAAGTGTCGCCATAGTATTTCCATAAGTTTATCCCAGTGACTTTTGTATTATTTAGGTCTCTTACCCAGGCTTGTTAAATTATTTTAATTTTGTTTATTTTGTAACTCCGATTATAAATCAATAAAATGTTGCCTATTAAGAAATATTCTCATTGATTTCGACCTCCACTTCGTCAAGGGGTTCTATTAGGTAATTGAAGTGCTGCTGCTCTTGGTAGTGCAGCTCCTCTGGGCAGTGCAGCTTATCTTGGCAGTGTAGCTTATCTTGGCAGTGCAGCTTCTCTTGCAATTGCGGCTCCTCTTGGCAGAGTTGCTCCTCTTGGCAGTCTACCCCCTCTTGGCGGAGAAACGCCTCCCACAGTTCGTCTGCAGACTCCCCCATCAAGTCGTTGAAGAGCTTTCTATCCATTGTTCTGTCTTTTTCATCAAATTCTTCAAATTAGTTAACAATTTTCGCACACACGCAAATTGGCGTCGGAGGGCTTTACAAAATTAATTCGGATTCGAACTACAGACAGCGAAGTTCTCAAGCGTTTCGGCTTATATAAAACCCCAGTTGAGATCGGGACTTTAGGTGATCCTGATGGATTGCCGCCGGCGCATGTCGATCTCTCATCGGTCCACAAAATCTGTTATAAAATCAATTTAAGAAAAACCGCCAATCAGCAAGGATCAGGCAAGGCTGCCACTCGGTTAGGCAAGGCTGCCACACTAAATGCGGCAAGGTTGCCACGCAGTTCGGCATGGCTGCCACACTTATTCCAATTTATGCCAAGCGCCCTCTATTAGTCCAATTATGTCAAGCGCCCTCTATTCATGGACAGCGCAAGTACTTTTGAAAAGACACACAGGTGGCGCCACGATTTCTAGGATATGATGTACGTTTCGTACGTACACGTCAGAAGGTTTCCGTAGTGTAGTGGTTATCACGTGTGCTTCACACGCACAAGGTCCCCGGTTCGAACCCGGGCGGAAACATAACAACTTTTTTTATATTCGATTATTTTATTTATTTTATATATATTATGAAATACAAATTTATCATAAGGAAAATTTCCCAAAATATATTCTGCCGTGTAAAAAGGGAATTGATTGTCTTATATTTTTATTTTGCCTGCCAAGAAAATGTATGTATGTGTATGATTTTTGATTAGTCACAAATATTTCCAAGTGTACTTCTGGATACATCCTTCAATTATTATTTTTGTTTAAATAACACACCAAATTAGTTTTAGGTGCTCCGATTTGAATATTTCTTCGTTTCAACATTTTTTTTAATTAAAAAAAAATCTTTTTATGGAACTTGTAAAGAGCATAGAGAATCTTAAAAATTCGTAATTCTGTTTACAATAACGTTACCCTGGCACGGCAGTATAGTTTTATTATATTATAATCATAATTTGTATGAATACCAATTATTGCTATTTTACAAAATGAAATTGCCAGTTTGACGTTGCCTATTTTCTGGACATCTGCAAAACAAGAAAAACATAATATGCCCCCAAATATGAGGATTTTGTAAATTGTAATTTCCTGTTTTTATAAAACAACAATTTGTTGTTATATCTAAAAAATGTCTGGTTTATTTTATGAAAACCCAATCTTTAGAAATTGTATTTAAAAATAAAAAATACGCAGGGCTCAACCGGGATTTGAACCCGGGACCTCTCGCACCCAAAGCGAGAATCATACCCCTA
>JAEIIH010034898.1:0-45320 GCA_018904745.1 Drosophila orosa | reverse complement strand
GTTTATATTATTCCCTTTATAGCTGTATTTCCTTATGACCTTGAATATGTTTCTAAAAATGATTTAATAACTGCACAGGGACCAGTTGCTTTGTGTACTTAGCTGCGTACTTCCAGTTGGAGCTCAGATCCAATTCAGCTTTTATCGAGTTCGGATTGGAAATGTTGAACATTTTTGAGTATAGTTTGACTTTAGTTTCTTTAACATTAGTCGGTGCATACCTTTTGAATTTTAAATTATTGCTTGTATTTGTTTTCATTTTGTGATCGTAATTGTTAAAATGTGAAGAGAAAGAGTTGTTGAAAACCAATTCGATTTGGTCAATCCTTCACAACGATCTTTGACAGCTCTCGTAACACATTTTAATCAAATTCCGTCCCTTGCACAACCCTTTTCGGGCAGAATCCTGGGCTCTTGGGGGCCATTGTCAAAAGTTAATCAAATCAATGTTTGCTGCCCTGCCAGCCAGGCGCTTAGCTTAGTTACGTGTCTATTTGTTATTTGTCAATCACTAAGCTACTTTATGTGTGTCAATCGGGGAGGGTGAGATAAAGGTGGTCCTGGTCAGGGAAGAGGGCGAGGGAAGGGAGAATTGGATGGAAGCCCTCGAGCGCAGCCGCATTTGCGGACCAGGTGCCAGAATCATTTCGGCCCACTTTAAGCCCGGCCGGGGATATGCCCTCGAGTACTTTGTTCTTACACTTGACTGACCGCCCATGTCCTTCGTGTCCTTCGCTCTCGGCCCGTGTGTGTTTTTGCGCCCGAGGCGACCCACCGCCAGCCTCCTTGCATGCCCCATCTTGTACACATAACACCGTTTCCAATTCGAGCCCCAAAATCGAACTGGGACAATGGCATAGGAATTGAAATCAAGAGCAAAACCAAAGACACACCAGCTTTGGCGTGCAACTTTGTGTAGGTTTTGTTTCAAATTTAGCAATCCATTTTATGTGTCGCAACAAAATCTATCGATATTAAAGGCAAGGCTTTGTCACAAAGTAGAGAAATTATGGGTACAGGTTAAGCCTAAAAAAAATGGCAAAACTCTTGGATAATACGAAAAAACATATTGGAATCTATGCTTTTTTAAAGACATCTTGGGCAGAAAAAGTATAAAATTTCAATTCAGAGTTTTATATAGCAGTGCAACTCTGTTTTCTTTGAGTATTTTAAAAGCCTCAGAATTTAGTATCAATATTAAATAAATTTAACAAGAATAACAATAGTTTTTTAAACATTTTCCCAAACACCTTCCAGGGAAAGTATTTTCATGTTTGACTAAAAAAAAAAACACAGTTCTGGTGTCCTCAAATTTTATTTTTTGGTAGAATTTAATTGGATTTGCCCAAGGGTGCGCTTTTCTCTCTCTCTCTCTTTTGTCAAGCTCTCTCTCTTTCTCCCTCCCCTGGCACACCTGTCCCTTTCCGCCCCAGCACACACACACACACACTGATGGTGATGCACTTTGTTTGCCATTTTCAAATCGCACGTGGCTTACAATAAATTTTCAGTTACGTTTCCTTGTTTTTGCATCTGTGCTCTGTTCTGTGTGCGTTATTTCTTTCATCACGGGAGCACACATGCACTGAGAAAAAATTCCAATAAAATGTCACCATAATACTGAAATTTCTCCATAAGAATTTACTTGAATCTCGCCACATAAAATCGTATTGTTAGTTTTTTATGTTTAATAAATAAGTACTTTTTTTGAGTCTGTATTTTATGCATTTTAAAATTCAAATAATTACAAAATACAAAGGTAATTCAATAAATTCCTTAAAAATAAATAAATAATAAATTCAAGAAAAACATCCAAAAGTTTTAGGATAATTTTCCAAGCTGCAGCCAATAGATTTTCTTTCCTTTTATGTATATTGTTAAGATTGGGTACCTTTTTTTAATTAATTATAAATATTTATATTAATTAATTATAGTATATAAATATATATTAATGTAAAGCACAAAATTCAAGCATTTCAAAATATTTTTCGATGTGTAGAAGAACTATGATGGGGGGAAAGTCTGGGAACAATGAACCGGAGGGAATGGATGGTGCTCCCAAATTGGCTGCTGGGTAAGCAGTAAAACATTTTCCGATGACAAATGCAAGAACACCACACGCACACTCATCCAGTTATGTCCATATGCACACTCACACACACAGCCAACGATAACAGATTTTAGGTGAAATTCCACAAATTCCCGTGAGAAAGAACCGTGAGTTTTATGCAAAATCTTCATTGTCTGTGGGAAAAGCGGCGGCAAGGACAAAAGATGGCAAAAATGTCTACAGCATTTTTTTCCCCGACTTTCCTTATGCGTGTGTAGGATTTGGAAAATCCAAGCCGCGACGGTAAAGTTTTTGGCTTATTTAGTTGGCATCAAATTGCTTAGATTATATGTGATGACAAATTTACAAGGGCTGTAATAAATATTTGTTTATGGGTTGATAGAAAGATTCTTAACTTTATAAATATTCCAATATTCTGTTTCTAGCTTTACAATCTATAAAATATATAGATAAACTGACACATATACAGATATTTAGAGCCCTGACAGTGACCACGTGACTTCTATTCTTGCGCAACAGCCCCATTTGCCAAAGGAAGGCTACTGAATTTGACGGAAAACTGAACATAAAACTGCAGCCTTCTTTAGGGCCTGTGAAAAACTTGAAAACAGCACGCACTTGCAATTTGCTGCATTTTATTAGCCACTCGGAGCTCTGAGGCAACACATTGTCGAGCAATTCCGAAAGCCACAAAATGTAAGGCAACCAGCTGACTGTGCCACTGGTTCTTCAGCTGCTGCTGCTGCTGCTTCTGGCTTTGCTGCAGTCATGACAAAAGCACAGCCAAAAAAATAGGAAAAATGAAAAAGAGAGCAAAAAAAAAAAGAAAAACACGAGAAAAAGTAAAAAATTTTTGGCACAGGAGCAGAGCGAACGGCAACAGCCTGCCGCCACACACACACACAACTGGCAATGAAGCTAATTTTTCACGCAGTTTTGAGTACACATGCCACAAAAGATGCCTTCAAGCGAAGCACCTCCTTGCAGGCCCTCGTGCTCTCTTTTTTTTTCTCCAGTGCCGAAAATACAGAATGGGGCCCGGACCCACCGGCAGCGGCATCTAGAGTCGCGTCGAGGTCAAGCGGTTGCAATTTGCCAGCACTCCCTTGGCAGGCAGTGCCTCCTCGCACTCAGCTTTGTTTTAAGCGTTCCTTTGGTCGGGACTGTACCTTTTTTTCCATTGTAGTTTTTGGGTTTTCACTCAGAAAAGTGAACAGCTAAATTCTGTGGTTGGAATATGTAATATTTAATCAGAGAATAAAAACTATTAGATATTAGTTATAATTTGTGTTTATCTGGCAGAGCAATTATACTTTTTTTTTAATTCTGGGCAGCAAATGCTACTAGTTTTCTTTCTAAACATGAATCCGCGATCATGAAATGGCACATTTTATATCCAAAAGTAGAAAATATCTGATGGCACACTCCTTAAAGAGAATATTCCCCTATGAACAACCCTTTTTCAGCCATTTGTCGGGACTGTACAGCGTTTGCTTTCAACAGGCAGCACAAATTCCATTCGGTCTGCTACACTCACCATGCACTCCAGCCTGAGCCCTTCGTTACGCATATTTTTCAGAGTGTTCAGTGGGCCAAAATGATTTGATTTCGTTTCACAGAGATACGGGAATACGGGAGTACAGAGGACCCAGCTTTATGACCACGATTTTCGCCCGTGGCCCGACACCTGGACCTCGGCTAATTAAGTGAGGCGACGCAAATGCCGACGACAGCGGGTGTCGATGGCTAGTTCATTGGACTGGGCTGTGCCGGCTAATTAAAAGGCGGCCGCGTCTACGTGGATGCAATGCCAAAAACGGAACCGCAAACAGAAATTAGGAGTCTTGTGCTCCATAGTCCCTTTTGGCATGCAAAACACGTTCGTCCTGCAAAACAATTAAATGGAACGCCAAGGCCCCCGCATCCGGTTTCGGATCGGATAGGATCCTTGATGTTGATGTTGGTATCCTGGTCAAGCTTCAATGTCGTCGTCGCCAATTGGCAGTGGGTGTGGGTGTGGATGTGGGTGTGGGTGTGGCTGTGGGAGGGTTGATGGGGCGGAGCCATAGCCATTCAAACACATCCCCACTGCGCAACCTTGATTGCCGGAGGTCGGGGAATTGGCACTCAGCGTTGGGTAGCGGGACAATTAATGGCTTCACTTTCCTCGTGCAAATTGACAACCGTTTGCCATCGCTTAAAAGCGTCCCCCAAGTGGCCTTCAAAACTTTAAGCTTTAACCCACGCGATTGGTTAATTTTATGGCTAGAACTTTGTCCAGGGGCTGAAGGGTCCGTATTTGTTGGCCACGAATTACGGTAGCAATAAAAAATCAATTTAAATTTGCTGATGGTGGGATTTATTTTTTAATGAATATTTATGTCAAGCTACAAACTATTTCTGGTGCAAAATTATAACATTAACTTCATATATTATCTGCTCAACTTACCTTAATTTGTACAAAGACCTGTATCTTTATTAAACTTTAATAATACTGTATTTGAATGATTTATGTCATTACACTGTATGATAGTGGCAAGTCGAGGTGGGAACATCAAGCTGTCAATAAAGTGTCAGCCTCAGATCGAAGTCCTTTCCCCTGTATTAGATACCCGGCAATTGTGCAACTTCATCGCTATCCCAACTTCCACTTGCCAGATCGATTCTCATTCCATTTTCATGCCTTTCCATTTCACTTAACATAATACCCAGCTACCACGCCCACGTGATATGCACCTGCGATATGGATATGGATAGGTTTTTTCGCTCCGGCTGCTTTACAGGGCTTTGTCATCGTCGCCATCATAATACTGAGCCTCGCAGTGGGAAATGCAGTTTCACGAAGGGTATTAAAGGGTATTCTTGTTGCGAGACATTCTTGTTAAACGAATTTAGAAACACTTGTGTTCACCAAGGTTATATATTATTTTATCTAGACACTAAGGTGGTCTTCTTAAATGTTATGAAAAGTTTTGTTTTAAACAAAATTACAATGCTACTACTACTACTTATTTCTTACTATTTACCTATAATATTTACACACCTAATATCTCTATTAATTAATAATTAATACTACAAACTTATAATTATTTGTTCTTTCTAATTATTTATATATTTAGCCACATCCCTAGGAGATCATTAAACGCTCTAAAAAAGCTCGAGAATGGATTTATTTTTTTGGAAAAATGGTTAGAGGTGTGAATATTTTGGGTATTTACACTCTCGACCACACACTGACCTGTGTGAGTCCATAATTCCCCGTTTTTGGTGTCAGCTTTTCGCACCTGTGGCTCCCTGGCAGCGCTGGTAAAGTATGCAGCTCTCTTTTTTTTCAGCGAGTACCCGACACATTTGAATATGCCACAAGCAGCTGCAGGGCGTCAAGCAGACAAGCAGCGCGGCGTGGATTGTGGGCGGCGTGGACTAGCACGTGGGCGTGGCACTCATTGTGCGGTCGAAATTTGGCTTCCCAGGATGGCACCGCGTTGCGAATGCTCGGCATCGCTTTGCGTTCGACGCTCGCTCCTTGTGCTGACACAGATTTTGGGGCGATTTATGCTGCTCCTTCCGCTCTTCCCTTGGCATATCCCTTTGCCGCATCCTGCTTTTGGCATATGCCTCCAATGTGTGAGAGTGAGTGTGTAAAGGGGAAGTTTTGAATTGCCAGCTTTCTTTTGTGTCCCTCGATAAGAAATTGGTTGATGGGCGACGCTTTAAAGTTAATGCCAAGGTGAGAGAGCGCCGAGAATAAAACGCTTATTGGGCATCTCAAGAGATTTCGCTGGGGTTAAAGGGGGTTTAAGAGGTTTGTTGCCCGCACACCTGCGTATGGGAATATATTGAAAAGCAAGAAAGACAAGACAGGCTAGAAAGTGATTGATAAATCCTAAGCATTGAAGGAATTTCCTTAGCTTATCATTGAATATGGTCTTGGAAAGTGTTTATTTTTAGATGGATCTTGTAATGTTAAGAGAAAAGGTATAACTATGCCTTAGGTTTAAATTTATATTCAGAAGTTTTTTTGTAAACTTAAAGCCAAGTCCATTAATCTTATTTCTTTCACAGTCTATTTGTGGTTCGCCGCTAAACGTATCCTTTTCTTTAATATCCGTTTCAGCTGTTCGTGTCAGTTCCAATTATAAGCAAAGGAGACAGTGAAAAGCAGGGCAATAGAGTTTGCATATTCCATAAATTGCTTACCCTCCACAGACTCTCACTTCCCAGCCATCTCACCTCCTTTACTATTGATTTAATAGTCTCCTGCCATACCGCTTGTGGCTATGATTTTTTCCCCTCTTTGTATTTCAATTTTTCCCTTAAGTCTTAAGCTTTGAATTGTGGGCAGATCTGGCGCTAATGCGATTTGCCTACAGAGGAGATTAAGTCGCTGACAAATTTTTGAGTGCGGCCAAAGTTGGTGAAATCTTTTGGCCAACTATCTCTCTATTTCTGCAGGCGAAGAACCTGCTGCTACACAAATAAATATTTAAGGCGAACACGTGTCGTCCGTCGGAATCTGGCCTGTGGTGGCGGGGATGAGAATTCTAGAGGCCTCGAATCCTGGCATCCTCGAACTTCGGACAGACAGAAGAGCACGCCGGCGTGTCCCGCAAATAAAGTCGTGTGAGTACGGGGCGTATACTTTATTCCTACGCACACATCATTCCGTATTCTCCTCTGCTTTCTCCGGCGTTTAGTTCGCTTTTTGCCATACTCGCCCCTCCCCTCCCTCTTGCCCGGCGACAGCCTCGCACGTTGCGTATACGTAATCGCATTTGTGGCACAGTGTGGCCAACTTGTTACGGACACCAGCTCGTGATGGGGGGCAGGGGCAGGGGAAGCGTGTCGCCCTTTATTTGGCCATAGCCGTTGACTTTTACATGGCCATAACAAAAATGTGTCAGGAATTCTGTGCTCAATTGCTGCTGGCAGGCGGGGAATATCGAGGAGGGTGGAGGGACGAAGACTCTCAGGACAGAACAAATAAACTAAAGTAGCTGGGATCCTGGCTATGGTTTCTGCATTACAAGTGGAATTTTACAGAAATTGGATAGTTCTCTAAAAGGATTCCCCAGAGAAATCGGAAATTTTAAAGTAAGAAAGCAGGGAAAATGTAAAAATAAATTGTGCGATATCATACAAAAATATAATTTTACGCTCAGAAAACAAAACAAACTTAACAGAAACATATTTCTATCTAAATGTCATAGATTTCTGTTTATTTTCAGTAACTAGTTTTAATTTTTCGAACCTTAAGAGCATTTATTAAGCATCTGGCGAAATTGCTTTCCAGAATACTCCCTAGTCTTTGAAATTATATATCCTGGACTTGTGGTCACGCTTCTTTAAAGCAATTTCATAATTTGCCAGCTCTGCATTCCCAACACAATGTGGCTCCAATGAATTTTAAGCCTCCTCTACGGGTCGCAGATCAAAGGCGAACAATGGAAATCAATTGACCAACTTGGCCCACGTGAATGCGCCTAGTTAGCGCTTTCGATTCGACCAAACTTCATCGCATAATTGTGCCCAAAAGTGCCCAAAAGTGTGAACGGGCTGATTGGAAAACGTGGCCCGCACAGGAACGGCTCAAAGGACCCATCCCAATGCCAGCCAATACGGGGAGAGATGGCAACGGTCGAGAGCTCAGAATTGAACTTTCGTCTGCCTGCCTGCCTGCCTGAGAGAGCCAGTTCAGCCAAAATTGTATGCAAACAATGCAGTTAGTTTAGAGCCTCCCTTTATCTCGTCGCCTCCTTGCCCAGCAGTGGGCCAGCACTTGCTCCACTTCCAATTCCACGGCCACCCTTGCCACTGGCCATCTGCAGCCATTTTGGAAAATCCATTCCTGGGCGCGGCACGCACAGAGAAAAAGCCAGGCCACCGAATGCCAAACGCATTCGCAAATTGTCAGGACAATGGCCGAAGAGGGGATTGCCTTGGCTGGAAACAGCAGCAGACAGAATATCAGAATATCAGCAGAGAACGGCAGCTGTAGTACGTGCACTTGGCCATCTCCGGGGATTGGCCGGGAATTGTCGGGGAAATGCAAATGGAATGAGGATTTGTTGACTTTAATTCGATCCTAGAAGCATGAGCTGCACGTGGCTTCTGTGCAGTCCTTGAATCAAATTTAAATTTACTTCTCAGAGAATAGGTGAGGATTATTAAAGAATAACTTTACTGAAAAGCAATAAAGCTTAACTGTGTTAAGTCTGAATATCTGCTAGAATTTGACTTCTCTGATGGCCCAATTATTTTCAAAATATTTAAAAGCTTTAATCAATATCCTTGTAGTAGTATATATTATTCAATATCCTCCTTTTACATAGCAAAAATAAAATACTGATACTTTGTGGTTAAATCGAAACTGAGGTATATTTAATCTTTGCTTTACTCTACACTTCTATTTAGGTAATATATATTTTTTAATACATAGAAGTAAACCCCCTTGCTGGCGGTGGCACGGATATCAGTTCGCGGCTTCATTAGATTGACATTCCCATTCATTCCGCTGTTCATCGCTTGATGCAATCCATAATCAGCAGAAATGCTGCAACTACGCACTGGCTCAATGTCAATCCATGCAGTGCCTGCCCCCGCCATCCCCCAGCCACATTTTAACATATGCAATCACAATTGTCAATTGTACAAATGACAGCGGGCATAAAGGATCCTGCAGGGGCGAGACGACGGGGACAGGGAGACGTTGCAGACATAGTCAACAATTACGGTTAGTGCCACAGTTTGACTGCGGTGGATCCTGCCCACAGTCGTTGCAATCATTGTTAGTTGAGTTCTCCGACAAGTCCAAGTGCACGGCAAAAAATAAGTCAATCTCCTTGAATACGAATACGAATAAATCACAGTTTTAATTGAAATATTTGGCTAGTAAAGCTTTAGCTTAACTAACTTTATTTATTATCCATATACATGGTAAGAAAAACTTTATTTTTTCTGCCTGTGCTTGAATCTTAATGTGATTGTCAGGCGAACGAATTGAAAGTGGAAAGCTCCGAGGGAAAATAAAGGAAAAGTGCACGGCTGTCAGCCTGCCGCTGTTCCTCCATTTGGAATGTGTGTATAATGGGCACGAATGAGCTGGAGCTGAAGCCGGAGCCGGGAGCCGGAGCCAGAGCCCGAGCCGATGGCTATGGCGATGTCAATGCCTCAGGGACATGTGGCAGGTGGAAAATAGGGGAAAATACGGGGAAAAGCAAGACCTGCCGACAGGCGCTTGACAGCGTAACATTTGCCAGAAAAGCGGCAACAATGCAGCGGCCAGGAAGGCGTATTGTCATTGCAATTGAACGAGTCACTGAATGAGTGAATGACTGGCCGACCGGCCATATGCAAAGGGAAAAATCCCCTCCGGTTCTCCGGTCCTCCGATGCTCCGATCCTCCGTCCTCGGTAGGAAAAGCTTTTAGAATAATGCCCGACGAAATGGAAATCGAGTATGGCGCACACGGCCGAAAGGCAAAGCCGGAAAAACATTTAACTAAATTGCAAATGGCAAACAAAAAAGAAAGGGGGGCCAGGCCGAGAAAATCCTCTTGTTACGCTCAATATGTTTGCCTTGAGGCGGGGCTTCCGGAAAAATTGCAAATTTAATTTGAAGTGGATGGAAGTATGCCGCAATAAATTCTAATTAAAAGCAAGTGCCATCAATCAAGACTCAACGAGAAAGGCCAAGGCACATTTTTCACTTCAATTAATCAGCCCACACACACACAGAAACAGAGGCCTTTGAGCAAACTGATGATGATGTCTCACTTCAGATCCGCTTTTTGTCCCAGGCAGAGAAGGCTTTCCATTTCCATTTTGGCTCATGTCAAAGGCCTAGACTACTTTTAGGCGCCTTTATCGCATTACGCATTTATCACCAGAGCCAGGGGGGAGATTGGCAAGGACTCGAGTGTATGTGTGTGTGTGCTCCCCATAATGATAAAAAAGACAATGAGACCTCCTCTCTATGTGCGATAATTATGTGGGCGTCTCTGAGTGCTCCACACCAGAGAAATAAAGGACGCCAAGTGACCCGCAAGTTAAACTGTCGTCCTGCTCAACAAAAAAAACACAAAAAAAGAAGGGGCCAGCAAAATGCAACGCAAAGTGAAATGTAAGTAGACTTGAGACTTAAAGCGTTGGGACTTATGCATATAGAACTAAGGGAGGCAGGAGAAGGATCCGCCTCCCACACAGCAGTGTACCAAACTGACCCTGTTCTGAATACTATGCTAATGAACTGCTCGGCTTCGTTGGTTTTGTGTCCTTTTTTTTTGGGAGCGGGTAAAAGCCAAGGCAGGGCACTTGGAACAAAACAAAGACCAGAGAGTTTTTCGATCCAAGATTAAGATATGCATAAGCATAATGCAAATTAAGATGGATTTACAAGTCAAAAGGAACTTGTGTAAGGAAGGTTTTAACAGGAAGTCTTACTAACTACAATTAGAATTTGTAATAGTCTTCTGAAAGATGCCATTAAGCACAAAGTAGAAAAAATGTAATCTACATATGTAACTCCTTAAAATCTGTAAATTCTCCATCAACAACTTCCCATTCGTTTAATCTTTTGAGCCAATTTTTATAATTACTTAAAAAACACGCAAACACACACATCTCTGACCTCCCACATTTTCAGCTGACTTCAAGTCCATTTATCTCTGGCATGTCCATCGTGCTGAATTTTCAATAAAATCCCCGACAGAAATGCCAAAGTGAAATAGTCCGGAGAAAAGCTTTTCATTACACGCCAAACTTTTCACAAAAATATATTAAAAAACACAAAATACGCGCGACCGGTTAAAACTATCCGCAGGAAAACAGAACAAAAAAATCGTAAAGAAAAAACGAAAAACACACAAAATGGACGCCATTTGGTGCTGTGGAAAAACACACACACAAGTTTCGGACGGACCTTGGTGGGAAAAAAAAGTGCAATAAGTGTGCGCGAGCGAGGAAAAGTTATAAAATTAAAACTCTTATTCATTCCACGTTGAGCTCCCTCTTCCCCGCTCTGTCGAACTTCCCAACTTGCCAACTTGCATACGTCATTTCAGCAAATTAACGCAACTGAGAGGAAAATATAATAAGAAGACCGCATTATGCGACATAAATCAAACGGATTTGGGTGTGAGGCCGGTGTATTGTGGCCAAAGGAGGGAATAAAAGCACCGCCAAGGCGACTTTAAATATTTTATGGTTTCGATGAACGGGAAAAGTAAGCAAAAAAGCGTACTTCCATATTGGGGATAATGAAAGATTTAATAAGTTGTGTACAAATAATAAACTAGTGTAATAGTACTCTTTAAAGAGGTTTTGGGTAACTAATAAATAAAATAAGTTTAATTTAATATTTTGCTACAGTTAAAGATTAGAAAATCTATTTCTTAATTCACATAATTAATTTTTACCACTTAGCTTGCATAATTTAAGGGCAATTCTTAGGTATTTCTTATTTAACAGAGTTAATGCCTCTTAGTTCAGATTTTATAAAGAGTAATCCTCGAGTCACCTTGAAATTCTCTCCCCACACATGACCTTTAAATATTCATTTATATATAAATATTCATTTATATATAAATATTTTTTTGTAGGCAGCTCTCCCCACTGCCGTTTGATAACAATTATTTTAAACGCAGCGCCCCCCGGCCATGTACGCTGGCCATTCATTTTTATATTTGTTTTAACTTTTTTTCGTCCGACCTTCTTTTAGCGTTAGCGTCGACATAAAAGAATGTTTCATTATTTATGCGGCTTTTTGTGGGCTTAGCCTTATTCAGCTGCTGCCACTGATGATGATGACAACGACGATGTTGGGGTCGATTATGATGATGATGATGCGCTTAATGGGAGATAATAAATTAATGCATTTGCCATACATATATAGGAGATGGGTGGCTAGTTATATATGTTTGGGGGTCTTTCTATGATTTTCGGAGTCTTTAAAAGAGTGACTGAAATTTATGACGGTTCCATGGAATTAACGCCAATTGTTGGCTAACAAAAAGCACTTTGATTATCCCTTGGCTACGGCTACACAAATTGGACCAATTACGAAATCAATTTCAATAAAACAATCATCATCCAGCGAGTGCTTGGTTCCATTGCCACGACAACTCGGCCTCCAATCAAAAGATAAAACGAAAGCCAAGAAAGCAAATTCAATGTCTGACCGATTCTTAAGCAACAAAACGACACAGTAAACAACAATGGGGCAATGGAGATGGACGAGGGTGTGGACGTGGATGTGGACGTGGATGTGGACGTGGGCGAAGAGGGAGGTTAATGTGTCCTTTGTGACCGGTGACACGTGGAGGATGTCTGGGATTGACTTATATGCCATAGTTAAGGTTTATTGATTCCGCATTTAAGTACGACAACTGCGGATAAACATAGCTAAAAGGTTGTCAAAGACAAAGAGCCTCCGAGCCGCTAGGAAATCTTGGAAAAATGTGTATAATCAGTCAACGCTCTAAGAAACCTTAATAGATTAATATCTAAGTATGTAAATATTCGTTGTTGCTGTAAATTCTCTAGTCTCTAGTAAATTCCCTTTCTGTTACAAATATTATTATGTTTCTATCGCTGGCTCGTGTCACGCTTCCACCTCTAACCTGTAATGTGTATTGTGTTTTATTGTATATATTTTTCCAGCTCACATCCGCACACACAAATAAGCGGCAAAAATATTTATCAATGGTGCGCGAGACACATGGCAAATATAATCGCGGTCCCAGTCCCTTTGTCAACTTTATATACACTCAAACGGGAGTTGAGGGATGTACATGAGAAGGAGGAAGTCCTTGTCCTCGCCCTGTTTGTTTAGGACAACTCAGACTTGGAGAGTCTCCTGTGTGTATGTCCCCCGGGAGAAGGAGCCTTCGATTTCAATTTAAATATTTAGAGAGCATCAGCATTTGGCACCTCTTTGAACTCCCTTCAAGCAACAGGAACCAGGGCGGAGGAGGTTGAACATTTTTAATTGAAATTACCATTTGGAATTTCCACCAGTCACCGCGAAATTGTTGCGGCTTTCACAGCGCTTGTTGAGCAATTTCCGTGCCCTGGGCTGCCAAGTCATAATTACTATTGAAAGAAGGGGCGTTGGTGGGCGTGGTGATTCTGGACCAGCGCCAAATTGAACGAGCCTAATCAGCGAGGGCGCCCGAGGGGGTGGCCATTTGGGGCGTATATTCCTTTAGAAACTATTTGCCAGTGCCAGTTTTATATCCCTCCATTTCCCATTTCCCATTTCCATTCCCATATTTTTCACCAGGAGCTTTTCCGTGTCCCTTCAAATCACATTACATTGAATTGAAGCGCGGCGAAGTGCGAACATTCAACGAAAAGATTTCTATTTATATACAAATAAGCGCATTAGGTACTACTCTGGAGAAAAGAAATGGAAAAGGCAAAAATGTATATTTGTCCAATATCCATTACGAATGCCGATCTATTTTTGGCCGCGCTCTTGTCTCGCATTCATGCTTCATTTGGCCCTCGCACTTATAACAAATTTATTATGGCCGCTTATCAATCAAAAGCTTTTGTTATTCGAGTGGAAGGCGCCGGAGGATTGGCATCCAAGAGTGGCATTTGGTCGTTAAAAGCCAAAAACACAGAAGGGGGAGATTACCACACAAAGGAGCAAAAGTGTGGCTTGGCCACTCTCAGGGCGATGGAGTGTGAACAGGGACTGGGAGCTGCTCCGCATTGCCACAGGACTCGGGCCTGAGTCAGGTCAAGGAAGTGGAAAATAACTATTAGAAATGAAGTAAAGAACATTTTAGGAAATTCTAGGTACTTTAGGATATGTACAATATTCCCATAGAAGTTGTTAAAGGTGATGAGTCTTTATTAGTCTCCTAGAAATATATATAACTACTTCACATACTTTATTATTTATTCCTTAACTTTCATTCCCCCATTTCGGTCTGATCTCTGGTGGCCAGCGTCAGCCTTGTCTCATCCAGCTCATTAGCAAATCGTAACCATAGCTGACTTAACTAACGCACACTTTTGGGCCAGTAACTAGTATGGCCTTGTGGGTAATATTAACGACACCAAACAAAGCCCCAACACACACTCACGGAGACAATGGGGATGTCCGGCGAAAGAGTATCCTTTTGAAAGTGAATAAGAGAGAGATCGCATTAATTCCGGGCCAACACTTGAGCCGCTTATTAGGCAGCCAGGCAATGATGGTCATGTCCCGGCCGCAGCACAGAAGGGGCGTGCCGTGGTGATGTCGAACCATAACTTTTAGGCTTTTCCATGTCAACAAACATAAACAGAGCACAGACAGAGACACTCAAACACACCACACACACACTGGAGGCAAGAGAGCAAACATTCGGGCAAGCGGGCCAAGGCCAAACAATGGGCGGAAATGCGAGCATGTGCCCTAGGTGGGTCGGTGTCCTCCCCTTTGCTGGTCGCTCTATCTGTGCACTTTTGTTTGCCGTATTAACATATTCCATCCGCTATCCGTGAAGAAGGGGCGGAGAAAGGTCAGCTCCGTGGGCAATGATGTATGCAAAATTCCGATGCCCGATAAAGTTATCAACGTCCTTTCTGGGATCCTCTCCGTCGCATCCTTTCTCCCTGCGATTAGAGGGAAACTTTTACTGAAAGCCCAAGTGCTGCACAAATACGCGTGGAAAGTTCTCGGGTTTTCCACTCTTTACTTTAAGCTCTGCCTATTATGCGAGCAAATAAATAAACAAATTATTTTCACCAAAAAGTGTGCTGCGGCTAAAGTGTTGGGCAAATAAGCCGAAACGGCGCAACAACTTTTGATGGCTGCCAGCCGCCAGCTTAATATTATTAAAATATTTGCTGCTTTCAAAAGGCTTTTTCTATTTGCTTTCTTTTTTACGGCCGTCCCGCTCTGCAGCGCCGGATTGCATATATGCAAAGTGCAAATTAACGAGCCGTGTTCAGTGCAGCGGATGCAGCAGGATCCGCCGCAGGTCCTTTCTTACTCGGAAACAGTAACAAGAACAAAATAAAAAGTGAAAACTCTACGGCGTTATTAATTAAAGGCCTGCGACTGAAAGGCGTCTGCCTGATTGCCATTTTACGGCGTTGATGGGGATAAATTAACTGAAACATACAACAGGAGATGCCTGAATGAACGGATAAATATCCTAACCGAATCAGGGGATATGATGCTTTTAGTAAACATGTGAAAATATTTCAAAATTCTGCTTGCTTTTAGTAAACATGTGAAAATATTTCAAAATTCTGCTTCTTTAATTTTCTACTATGCCCAAGCCATTTTTATTGTCAAATTAAAATACCTTATATCATCTTATAAATTCTTGATTTTCAGTGCCTTCTAATACTCAACATTTAAAAGCTGAAAATGCCAGAACCTGAATTGCCCAAGCAGGAATACTGTTGAAAAGTTATTCCGGAAACGTTTTCCCCAGAGCTGCGTCATTAAGCCCTCACCGAGAGCATTAGGCACTTCGCTCAGTTCCAACTGACTCTTTTCTACCCCGCCTCATTGCACACTCCGCAGCGAAATATTTTTAATAAATCTGTAGGTATACACACGTACAGGGGAGAGTGATGATAGGGGGTGGCCGTAAAAGGAAAACATATTTTTTTATGGACTCTCTCTCTCTCTCTCTGTGTGGGTCGTGGAAATGCAAACACAGGCGAAAGGCTTCGGCTGATTAAGGAAAAAAATGTTTTTCCATGCTCGATATGAAATTCGAGCAGTTTGCCGCTTTAATTAAGGCAAGAGTGAAAAACGCTGGCGTAACTGGCAAATATTTCATTAAACTTTTGCTTTTCCGAGCAGTTTTCCCTCTATCTGTTGTGTTGCCTCATTTTCGCATTCCTTTCGCACTGTGCACTGCTGCACTTTCGCAGGCGAAATTTCATTTAAATGCCCAACAGCCCGCAAAGTATGCAACGAATTCTGTTCTCACTTTTGCAGCTTGACTGTGTGTGTGTGCATGTCCATGGGTGTGTGCTAAATGCACTTGTTCTAGATAATTAAAAATGTCATGCAGTTCTCCCCCTCCCCCCTTCCGGCGTCCCGAGCTCTTGCGTTTTGCGTGTAATTTCGTTTCAGCGTTTTGTACTTTTATTTCGTTGCGAGCGGTCTTAGTTACGTATTCATCGCCAGGGCTAACTCCTGATGCCTGCCTTTGTTTATGCGTGAATAGTTTTTGCTTACACGTCACTTTGAATTTATTCCTTTATTCATTTTTTGTTGATTTCTCTGCCTTCGCATTCATCCGGTTATTTTTACGGTGTGTAAATCGGATTTTGTGCTGGGATTCTTTGCACTCGAGTGAATCACAATTGTGTGAGTGGAATATGGGATTAAAATGTATACAAATATTACTTTTGGCTCTGTTGCCAAATGAAAATATCGAATGTAATCCCCGCTGATCTGTGAGGGCAGAAAAACAAAATATATAAATACCTACAGACATCTCGTTTACGTTTACCTTTACCTTTACCTACCCCCAAGGCGTGTTGCCATTTTCTTAATTATTTCCACCGCGACAGCCGCAAAGAGATCTTGTCTGAATGGGGGTCTGAACTATCGGCGAAACACTCAGCAAATTGCCGGGCTATTGGGACCGCAGAGAGTGTAAATATATACCCGAACCACATATTAAAGCTGCTCCCCAACTGATTCCTGCGGCAGCTGCAAATTAATTGATATTCGCTGGAATGGAGGGGAAGTGGCGGGAAGAGAACCTCTTGGCACTCGAAATTAATTTGACTCACGCCAAATGGAACCGTTTGAAATTGTTGCTAAACAAATTCTCTTTATTCCCCGGTCTTAGTCTCAGTTTAGTTTCGGCAACGAAAACTTTTTGGCGCTCCGACAACCCGCCAACAATTGAGTGCTAAGTGTTTTGGCTTTCATTGCGACGAGCGGGGGATCCCCAGCCATTGTCATTGCGGGTAGCAGGTGATAATTTTTTTCATCCGTAATTGAGTGCAGAACCTTTCAACGCCTCGGCACACAAAAGGGGTTAATCGGCTTCGTTCCCTGGGCGGGCTGCTTCCGCAAGTCATTTGCATAATTGTGCCAGAAACAGGGGTCACAGGATTAAGGTATCTCTCTCTCTCTCACCTAGCGCTGCCCTCGACCCAAGTCGCTTGCAATTAAATTTAATGAGAATTAATGCTTATAAGATTTGACTGGATGCCATATTTTTTCCACTCGGTCGAGTCTCAAAAGCTGTTCAAATAAAAAAATATCAAAAGCCTGAGTAACAAGGGTCCTGTAAACATGAAAGCGAACTCGATGAGCTCATAATTCGTGTGGCTTCTGATTTAACTTACCACAAATTGCACTCAAGAGTCCTGAGGTGATTAAAGGAAGGACAATCAAACTGAATGATTAATAACCACTCAGAAAATGTGTAAGCACCTTGGTTATATAAAAAACTTAGTCTGTATGGGTACGTAAAGATGGTTTTCTGGAAATAATAATTATTACACGACAATTAACACATCTCCATTAAATTAAATGAAGCCTAAGATATGCAGCCATAAACATAAAAAAGGTAACATTAAAAAATACATTAATTATGAGTATTTCCTCACTAAAAGGCACCTTAAAATATTCGAAATATTCCGCTATTACTTAAAGACTTATTACTTTTAGACTTATTTCCATGCTCTGTCAGTTTGTGTTTCCCTTTAAATTAACCCGAAACTAACGTAACGGGCAAAACTTTCAAATCTTTCTGCTGGGACCTTGCGACTTTACATTGCTGATTAATTTCGTGGGACTGTGACCTCTCAGTGGTCGGGGCCACAGCCAATTTACAGCTGCTTCCATTATTCATGCTTAAATTCTGCTTCCGGGCCGCCTTCATTTTCGCTTTTCCTGTTTTTTTTTTTTTTTTTGCTTTATCAAGAGAGGCGGCGGCCTCAAAGAAACTTTCGACGGTCATGCAAAAAGCGCAAAGCGACCGCAAGATAAACGTTAAAACAAACTTTATGCAAGCCAAACCAACAGAAAAACAGCCCGAAAACCAAACGGAAAGCGGGAAAAAGTAAACCAAAAAGGTAAAACCTGATAATTTTGTTGTTGCTTTTTAAATAAAATATAAATCAAGCCCGGAGAAGCGTCAGGATTGTGAGTGCTCTTCAGGTTACAGCTTGTCACCAGTCGCGCAGTCCCTCAGCTTGACGAGGTGAGATGAGAGTATTCAGGGCTTTCCCCACGGTGAGATTTACCTGCATTTTCCTCTCGTTTGTTTTTCGGCCACTGATAAATCCTGTGCCGACAGTTCGTTGACTGCTTTAGAGCGCACCTGCGATTCCCCGAGGGGGAAAAGAGCTCTGGCCAAAGTTTTGAGCCGCGCTGGCACACGCTGCGTATGCTTGATAAGCAATCCCCAGCTGACATGTTAATTAGGATGGGAGGACGGAGGACGGACAGACAGACAGGCAGGCCTTGACGAAATCCCGGCCATATTGTAAGCACTCATTAAAAATCCGCATAGCCGCAGATCCAAAGTCATTTTCATAATCAAACAGAACGGCAACGGCAACTCACAGAAAGCCAAGGCCAAAGCATGTCAATTGCATTAGAAATTGCATTTAATGAGCACTGCAGAGGGGGGGTGGAAAAGCTGTGGCAAGGGGGTGGCAAGTGGGGCAGAAGAGACGAGCAAATGGCGTAGAAAATGGCGACACTGAGGCGCCGAAATGGCAAACAGCGCAAAACAAATTTCAGGCGAATGAATAGCTGACAGGGGGAGAGAGAGCCAGAGCTAGTGAAAGGGGTTCGTGGCATTCCCAGTTGACTTTAAGTCGAGGACATCCCTGCGTCACTTGTCGGCTTTAATTACCGACGCATTTATGCAATCAATTTCACACATACAGTTATTAATCACATTTCGCGCAGACAGCGTGAAATATCGAACTGAATTGATTTGCATGTGCACAAAAGCCAACCCATAATGGCTTCCAGGGAATTGCCATTTTCATGTCCATTTATTGTCATTGTCACACTCTGGGCCAATTGTAATGCAAATTCGATTGTGCGGCTAAATAGGTAGAATTTAATTGATAAATCTTCTGTCGGTAAAGCGCCTCGGGAATTTCATACCTTACCTTTAAATCGCCTTAAACCCCTTTCGATTCGTGGCAGTCCTTTGAGTCCCCTTTACGCGTTGTATCCTGCTGGCAAGGGTTAGGAATCTGATTTGAAAGGACCCCTTGCTGAGACGCTCACAAGAGTGAGAAATGAATGCTTGATAAGCCAACAACGATGGGCAATAAATACCCAGATTCCGATGGAGAGTGAACGAACGTTATTGCCTTGACTCAAACTCGTCTGCTTCTCTCTCTGTTTTTTATAGCTTCATGGTAATTTAAACACTTCCGGGCCAAGTTCATGTTGCCCGGTTGCTTTTCCTTGTTTTCCTTTTGCACCCCGTGGGTCGCATTAATTTCGCACTCCAGCAATTGGCATATAAATTCGGCAAGGCTGCCGTTTTTCCTTGTTTTGCGGTCCCCAATTTGCATATGAAATGTGTCTAAATATGGAGAGATATTTGCCAGCCACTTGAGCGGAATATACTGGCAATTCAGGCAGAGCGTGCCCGAAAATAGATATACACATATGTACATATGTGCTGCTGAAACCCCAACCTTAAAGAGCTACAAATAAACACTCGGGCTGCTCTGGGTTCAATTAAAATCTTTATTTATTCCAAACAGCAGCTGAAACAATGAACATATTTAAGGACCATTGAAACAGAAACAATTCCCTAGGCCCGGGCACAGGCTCTCGGATAATCAGGCTCAGAATGACTCATTGTTTTGGGGGCGAACAATAGGCGGACAGCAGCAATTTCCAATCCATTTTCTAATCAAATTCAACTGACTGACAGTGCCGGCCACAGTTTAATGCCTTCAAATTGATTTTCTTGGCTGGGCTGGAATGTACCGATTAGTCTGAAATATTTAAGCCTGATTGTTGGAGAGAAGGGAGCCATAATTGAGTTGTCACTGGGCAATACAGTTTTCCCTTTAGCCGTTATGCACTTAGCTAACTGCGTAATCCATCACGTATACGCACCGTTTGCTAATTACTCGAAACATGTTCGGCAAGAATTAAAAACAAACTCTCGCTGGCTGGAATTCAAAAGCGAAACTTGGCCCGGCTGAAAGTTTCCTGCTTATGCGGCAGGCAAGCTGTCAAAACGGCAAGCTGGCTGGCAAGAGGCAAAAGTTGGCAACAACAGATGCAGCTAAACCGAAATGTCTTTGTGCCAGCTCTCCTCATACATACTTACGCCAAGTGCAATTGTCAAGCGAGGGCCGAGCTGAAATGAAATTTCCGCGAACTTTCAGGGGTCACCGGAGCGGAGCACTCGACTTACTCTTAAGGAAAACATTTAGAATTGCTTAAAAACGAAGCTCAAGCGCAGTTTTATGTACAGGCCAAAAAGCAGATATACCAAATAATACCAACTAAATACTGTAAGTACGGAACTCAGGGAAAGCATGGCAAAGTAAGAGGGGGAAAGCACAAGGCAGCATTATCATCATCATCATCATCATCATCAAAGCACAATAATCATCATCAACATCAACGAGTCGGGGGAGGATCGAAGTTGAGTCGGGAAAGCTTCGGCGGTTTTGGGGGGAAATCGGTTGCGGGAAAAATAAAACACAATCGACTTTTTTTTTGTAGTTTTTTGTTTTTTTTTTAGAGAGAGGGTAGTTTTCTCCGCTAAGGATTTTCAAAGTTTACTTTTATTTAGAGAAGTTCCTTTAATGATAATCATACTTATGCTTTTTGGTTTTTTGTTTTTCTTTTCGTCAATTTGCTTTTGCGTTTACTTCTTGTTGTGTTTTCATTGGTTTGTTTAGTAGATGTTGTTTAACAGCTAAATACATGTTCGTTATATCGTACTATTTGAGTTTCGTGTTTGCTTCCTTTCGGTGTATTCCTTCCTCTCACCTCATCGTGTGTTTTTTGTTTTGTTTTGTTTTGTTTTGTTTTGTTGGTTGTATGTTTCTTTTGCTTTGCTGTGTTAAAATTCTCTTACTAACTAGGTTCTTCGCTTTGGTTTTTTGTCTAAATTATAATTGTTTTGTTTGTTTTTTAGCATATTTGGTTTCTGGTTTCGCCTTCGATGTAGTTCGGCACCGTGCTTGTTGTTTGTCAAAGTTCGCAATTCGACAAGTTTAAGAATCAATCATATCGTATAAGTTTAAGAATCGTAATCTATATGTCCATATATCTTAGAAGTTACGTGACTTAATACCCTAAATTGTAACAATAAGGTTTTTTTCTAGTTATTTTCCCACTGGTAAATAGTACACACATTTAATGAATACACATAGTAATATTTGCCATATATGTTGTCATATCTTCTATATTGAGTTATGCTTGTAATTGGTAATATTCTGGTTTGCCCATATATAATTTAAACACTTGCAATGAACGGTAACACCAACTTACGGCCTAGAGAATCGTGTACTTAGCTTGACTTCTGACCTTTGCCTGGCAACGCTCTTGTTCTGCTCTGCTCAAGGCAGCTTTTGGCACATGCTGTACTTCTGCTTCTGTGCAATCGTCAACTGACTTCGCTTATCCGCTAGATTTTGTAATTGAGTTCGCGTCGTTTCATATAACTTGCTATAACTTGTGGTGTAATATTTCTCTGGTATATATATTTAGGTTTTAATAGGTATCTTTAATTTTAACATTTATATAGTCGCATATTTGTATGCTTAAACTTGCTGGAAAAATGACTAAGCCTATCCTTTACTTAACACTCCCTTTCGTTCCGTCTTTCCTTTCACAAATGACCCTCAACATTAATTTTTCTATGGTTTGCCTCTTGAGACTAATTGTAATACGAATGTTAATTAACGATTTTCGATTAAATACTGACAAAGTGCAAGTACATCTAGCGGGTAACATCGACCCGTGCCCCAGGCTCAGTTCAAACTGTGCGAAACTCGTATGATATCAAATCGAAGGAGACTTCTCAAGAACTTATCCTCATTTGGCCGGCGACATTTGTTCAATTTTGGTGGCACCCTCACACCCCTTTGGCCGGGACTCCGTGCCCGGTTACTCGGCGTGCTTAGTGCTCTCTTGAACGCGTGTACAGTCCCGCCCGGGAAACTCTAAATAACTGGAAATTGGTAAACTATCTCGAGCCTGGACTGAGCTTGAGGCACAGGACTTGATTGCCCTTGGGTACAAGACTATACATTTATATTTAAATATTTACTTAACCTTGAACTTTATGCTTTGATTTCAACTTCCAACCAGACGTCCTCTTTTTAAGGATGTGAAGCATGCAAGTGAACGCTGGCCACACTGAGTGATCCACATCCCAAGGCGATCCAACTGTCTGTGAAGTCTGGCCACGCTTTGAGGGCCTGGCCAGCCTTCATTCCTTTTGATTATACTTCCTCTGAATCGTATCCCTAATATGACTCTCTGCTATGAGGGGATATAGTATCTCGATTAATATTATTTTTGTAACCACCAATACCTTAATTTAGTTTTGTGTGTTTGTTCTGCTCAATTTTGAGATGCAGCTTCTTCGTTCTCGGTCTTAGCCATCGGGATGTTTGATGTTCGATCTTCGATCTGCAGAGGTCTGCTACTTTGTGCTTCGCGATCTCCTGAACGCCTTCAGGGCCCAAGGAGTTCGTTGTTGTCCTTGTCTTGGGTTCCCTAGATCTTCCTCTGGTCTCTTCGTAAGATTAACCACTAGGACTTAGCTATTGTGTTCTGATTCGTGTAATTCTCAGGGGTTTTCCACTCCACATCTCCTCCATTCGTTTCTCGTTCCTTGCGGTATAGTTCTTCTGCTTCTGCTTCGTTTGCTGCTTATTTGTTAGTTTACGTTTCTGTTTGTTGTATTTCGAGTTGAGTTGTTGAGTTTTGCGCGACTTACTTATAATTAACTTTACGCTCTCTGCTCAACTGGCTACATTGTCCTCAACTTAACTTTAACATTAAATGTGCTCGCTTTAGTCGCTACATTTTGGGATTATTTTTCATTTAAGTTCTTTATCATTTTTTTTGGTTTTTTACCTCAGTTTGTCGTTTCACTAATTTTATGTATGTGTCGTGTGGAATGTGTTGTGTTTTGATTGTTGTCTTTTCTCATCTTCTAGTTCATCAAAAAACTGTGAAAACAAATGCCTAAGTTGTTAATGGAAATTATTGCGATAAGCTGAACTTAGCATTTCATTAACGTAAACCCATAAAATGTACCTTTGCTAGATATCTTTTATGACCTTTCGATCAGCTGAACAGCGCCTTGTTTTTTTTCTTCTTTGTTTTGGGTTCGGCCGCTGGGGGCACGCCCTTCAATATCGTATGATAGTTAATAATATAATATAGTTTACTCTTGTTCGTTTTTGGTTTGTCAAGTCCATTCTGCAGTTACGCATATAACATATAAAGTTTCAGCTGACTTTCATGGATCTTCCTAAAGTATGTCTCGCTAAGCTGTATGATCCATACAAATATTTTGGGGTCTACTTCAATAGTTAGTTGTTCTCGTATCTTCAGTGTTTTGTGTATGTTGTCTGCGTATATAATAATATCCCGCTAGGTAATTATAAACATATCAGTTAGAACTAAATATAATATTATCATCGTCCTCGAGTAACTACAGCGTCTGCCTTTAAATAGCTCGTTTGCCTAGCATATAACTTTATACGTATGTATGTTGTATATAAAATTATATTATCCGTATATTCGTAATACTATATATTGAATTGAGTAAACACAACTAAATGTTCTGCTCTGTTAGCGTTTGCCTGACTACCAAATAAAGAAGCGCTACTCAAAATACGAATCTACTTAAAGAGTTAGCCCTTGATCTTAATCGGATTCCTGGGAATCATGGAAAAGGGGTCTCTAGACCCCCATGTTTTTCTCTTTCTATCGGTTTTCCGGTTGTTCATTTCGAGGGTTAGTTTCTTAGGCAAGCGTTGGAGGAGAAACCTTTGAGAAAAGTTTGTTTGATCTATTGGTTTCGCTTGGGGTATTCTGGGCGTTTCTAAGGCTTCTTGAGTTGAGTCTACAGATGATGGGTGGGTTACATTTATCGGGGCTTCGACATTGAACTGTCACTATCCCTTTCTTGTTCATGACTGATATGATTGAGTTAGCGTTGTCGACTACTGTGTTTTGGTTTCGGTTTCGGTTCGGGTGGGATTGGATGATGGGATGTGATGGCGATGATGATGGGTGCAGAGAAAACATAGCGATATAAAAACGAATCTTCTAAGAATGTATAAAATGGCATGCAGTAACGACTAGGAACGATAGCTAGAAAGAACGTAGAGGGATGAACGAGCGAGTAGAGAGAAGAAAAAGAGACGAGCATAAAACGGCGAGAGAGAAACGACGATAGATCGACAACGATGAGGAGCGCAAGATGATGAATCGAGTTCGTGAGAAACGAGTAGCGAGTAAAGAGTATCGAGTAACGAGTAGCATGTGTCAACCACTCGGTTTTCCTGCACGTTCTGGCTGTGGTTCCTCTGCATTCGTTCTGCTTGCTGCTGTCTAAGTTCACACAGATGCTTTGGCTGTGGTTCGCTGCTTCCACTACGCAGCGAATTTTGATTAATTTTATTGAGATGAGATTGTAAGAGTGTGGGCATAATTTGTTCACAACTTAAGCCTAGATCGAACTCATACCAAGCAGCGTACCCGATGTCCTTCGCCGTCGCCGTTCACTGTCGCCAATGCCCCCCTTTAGTGCCACCTTCTGCGGCGGTAGGTCACCTGCTCGTTGACCAGCTGCCAGAACTTGGCATTCAGCCACAGGATGAACAGCAGCAGCTGCAGGAGCAGAGGCCATTGCTGCAGCTCGTACCGCGTCCTTCGCACCAAACGCTGCAGGCGACCGCCGCCCCGCTTCCCCACGCCGCCCATCGATCGCTCTTCCGGCGGCTCATAGCTCAGGTTGTAGTTGTAGTAATAATAGTAGTTGTTATTATAGTGCTGCATCTCCACCGGCACTAGATCTAGGGAATCATCCCGCCCCGAAACTTGGCTGCTACATCGATTCTGGTTGTGGTTATGGTTATGGCTGTGGCTGTGACTGTGGTCTTCTAATTGTTGTCGAGGCTGTTCTTCAACATTATTAAATCGATCGGCTGTTGCCGGTGTTGCTGTTGCTGTAGTTGTTGTTGTGGTATGAGTCGTGGAATGGGTTGCATTATTGCTGTTTGGCTGGTTATCATAGTTATGGCGGTATTTCTGTGGTTTACGATAATATTACATGATAACGCATTTGCCCTTTTCGGCCCACGGATTGTTCTTCTTGTCCGGGGCGTTGATCAAGGGATCGTTCTTCTCGTTCTCCTCGATGAACGAGCGCATTCTGTAAAGAAACAAAGGTCTTGTTAGTTATTTATAAATATTTTGTGGGTATTATGCAAGGTATTTCAAAATAAAACAGTTGAGTTGCAGTTAAAAAAAATACACCGTAAAAGTCCCTTTATTATCCTCTTACACACTCAAATTTTATATAAAACTTCATAAAGTTTTGCCAAAAGAAATGTCTTTATTTATTTGGCTAAAAAAAGTGAATATTTCGTCCACATTTGTTTATTTTGTATCGTACAAATAACCATAACATTGTTAAGGTTGTTTAAAAAATAAATACAAAATTTCAGCACTTATAGTTTAGTTTTTCTTATGGCACACATAATCCCCTTCCCTGGCTTATACATTTTATAACATTTTATTCACCTTTACTTTGTGTCTGAACACAGTCCCAACAATTTCATTTGGTAATCTCGTTCTTTAAAGCTCATAAAATGAGTAAGCTCTCAGTTAGCCTTAGTGGGAAATCAAGACATTTTAAAGGGATAAATACAAAAAAGGAGGGCATTCATCCGCACTTAAAGCTAAGCGGACATAAACTTATACCTCACGTCTGGTGGAGCGAAAAGGTTGTTTCTGGCTGGGGGATCCGGACTTTGGCAGATTTTATGCTAATCCACACGCAGATGGACATTAAAAATGTTTGAACACTTTGCACGCGCCAGGGAAACTAACGATTTTCCGGGCTGGCTCCCCTTCTTTTGACTCCTGAAAAATATTCGCATATAAATTTTCAGCGTTGTTGGCCCGCTGCCTCTGTTTCTGTGTTTCTTGTTGTAATACGCTTATCCTTTAGGGCCATAAAAATGGTTGCCCCGTCGTTTGCATTTGTCTCTTAGTTTATTCCCCGGCCGTCTCCTTTCAGTCTTATGTTTATCTACTTTTATTTCCTTTCTCGCTGTTTCTCATCAGACAAAACATTTCGTGCTTTCACTCGACTTTTCCCATTTTCTTGCTGAATTTGCAAGAATTTATTTATTTAAAGGGCGTTTCCGCGGGGAGAAGTCGTCTCTCAAATAGACACTTTGAGAGACAGTCGTCTGCTGCGAGAATGAGTTTTGCATTTCAATTTGTTAGTTTGAAATTTCCCTGTCCTCGTGCTCCACTTTTAAATTCCTCTTTCGAGGATCACAAAACGCGAAGTATTCGTCATTGCTTTCTTGTTAATAAGACTTGGGGAAAGTTGTTGAATTAAGAGAGCAGAAGTGCTATTTACTCATTCTGGAAAACTTTATACAGGCAAAAAGTCGTAGGAACAAGTTTAATGAGAGTATGGAAATCAAGAAAAGTTCTACGACAAGGTGCATTTAATTGCACTAAAATATTTAATTTCATAGATTAAGTGAGCAAGTTTCTGAATACAATTTAAACAAATTTAATTTCGATTGGTAAATTTAATTCAAACAAAATAGTTTTTTTTTTTGTAGGTACACCGATTCTTGTTTATAAAAGTTCTCCTCTTTCCTTTTCATGAGCAAACTATGCTCAAGCAAAAGTTTTTTAGAATTTTATATAATAAAAATTAAGTACGGTGTGGAGAATATGCTATTTTCACGATAAGTGCTTTCATCGATTAGCAATAAAAGGAAAATACTGAACTCTTTCAGCCGAGACTTGAGTGCTTTCATAATTACTTTTTAGTTTTACAAAGAAAAACTCAAGTTATATTAAAATTCCGGAAGATACTGGAGTACGAAAATATCCCACTTCGAGCATAAGTATTTAACTTAAACTAAATAATTGAGACAACAATTTTCCAACTATCGCTTTCGGTTTGAATGCTAAGTTGTCCTGGGAAATCCATGCAAGTGTTTGTCTTTTGTGCTGCTCAAATCACGCAAACCGGTTCCGGAGAAAAAGGAGACGGCGACCAGAGACGGAGGAAGCCCCGGGCACTTTCCTCCACTTTTCCCATAACCCAGTAAATAAATACTTCAATTGACCATTCGTCTGGGTTGCTTTCTGCACTTTCCGGCGAGAGGCAATTGCATATTCAACTGATGGCTACATTTTGTGGCTTTATTTATTGGACAAATGTTTTCCTTTGGCTTCTTGGCCGAAAGCTGCAGCTGTTGTTTGCCTTTTAAGGGGCGGCTTCCTCCTCCTTTTACGTTTCCTTCTCCTTTTCCGCTTGGCGTGATTATAATTTATTTTATTTTGGCTTTTCGGGTGTGCGCTTTCATTTGACCGCAAAATTGCTTAAAACATCTTGCGGCTGCTTTGATGTCGATTTGTTTGTTGTCGATTTAATGGACGGATTTGCCTGGCTAAAAGTGCACGCATGTGGTGGAGTTGTTTGCCATCATTAGTTTTGATTGTTCCGACCAAACCCAAACCCGAAACCCCTTCTCGACTGATTGTTCCTGCCGTGCGCTCAATTATGAAAATGCCAAGGTGTGCGACCAGGCCTCCTGCCTGGGCCGTGTAATTGTGGGCGTGGCATGTATGCATAATTTAACTTAACAAGACCTTGTCGTCGGCAGCTATGTCCTTGTTACCTCGGTGTCGTTATCCTGTGTGCATGTGTTCAAGTCAGCTCAGTGTGTGTGTGCGTTGAATTTTCTCTATTTCCTTGCTCATTTTCCGCATCAACAGAGCAAGAGGCAATGTCATGCGGGGCTCGGCATTCGAGGCTCGGAGTCCTTCCCCACGAAGGACTACTGCCTAAAACAATGCCTCCTGCAGCCAGCAGCCCCTCCTAGCTCGTGCTCGCCATGGCTAATGGGCTTATGACTTTGCGGTTTCAGCCCGTGCAGCCGGGAAAACTGAGCCACAAGCACACACACACCGACCGAGAGGGAAAAATGAAAATCCACAGAGCTTAGAAAATATTCTTTTCGGTTTTCTGTTCTGTTTTCTCTGCTCTCTTTTTTTTTGGGGTAAACAAAGGCCAAGGGTTTCCAGAGGTTCGAGATTCGGTTCGGCTGCCAAGGCCGGTAAACAAAGTTGTTATGATGACGTTGGATCTTTGGCAGCCGAAAAGTAAATTTGGAAAACTTTGTCAGAGCAGGCTTCCCCCCTTTGCTGACCTTTGGGTTATGGAGTCCAGCTTGTCGCTTTCCGATAAGAAGGCTCTGTGAGTAAGCGTGTTGCTCAACATGCATTTTTAATGAGAGCATTAGAAGGGAAGCCCGGCCCCGATTAGGAAGGGTTAGGAACAAAGACTGTGAGATTCATGGGAATCTGGGTCGAAAAAGAGCAGAGAAAACAAGTAGAAAAATTAAGAACAGCCTGGCACTTGCTTTGCTTACCTTTTGGCGATTATATTTTCAGCTAACGATTATTACAGCAAGCAATTCTATCTTAACTCCCTGAGAAGTTTTAATTAGTTTAATGGATTTGAAAAGTATGTATTTATTTTATAAATAATGATCTCTTTTGCTCTTAAATTTTACCGAATTAAAATGCCATCGTTGGAACTACTCAAATTAAAGTATGTATATCTTAGAAGCCACTCAAATTAGAGAACGAGTCAAAGCATTTCTCTGTGAATTCGCCTTTGGCTTCGGGGCCTCCTTAGGCCCATAAGTTGTGTATGACATCATTAGCATCTGTGATGAGTTTCCCTTGTTTTTTCGTGGGCAACTTTTCTCATAACACAAACGGGGGTAAAGGGAGGGAATGCGAGTGAAAGTAGACGAAGTGCCGCAGGGACATAAAAAAGTTTTATTCGACATCTGCATTTAATTTGAGTGCTTCAGCCGAACATCAAGGAAGAAGTGAGCCTCCTGATGGGAGAAGCAAAGGCGAATAACGAACGTCGAACGAATGGAGAACAGGTTGAGTGCTCCTCTCAAACTGCCATTCAGCGGCGAACACATTGAAAACTAATTCACCAGCCGTTAATTTAACATGTGAGGCACGAGGGAGGACAGCCACCCAGGCTCGGCTCCCTTCCAACCGCATAACCACATGGCCATGTGGACCATGCTGGGCCTTTATGTGCTAATTGAAAGTCCTCCCATTTGCCATTTCCCATTCTCCGTTCTCTCCCTGTACCCTCAGATGTTTGTATATACTTCCCGGACTGAATAATTGTAAGAGCCTGAAATGAAAAGTCATTTGGCCGCACTTCCCGACATCACCGAGGGCCTGACAACGATTTGCTTTTAGGGTTAGACGAATTAATGTTTTGTGGCAAGCTGTGATGGTGCAGGGACAAAAAGGACTTGGACCACAAACGTCTTGGACTGAATATGGAAACTAATTAATAATACAATCCATAGGAAGTATGCATTAACAAGAATTAATAATGCAGAGAAGACAATACGTTACGCACTCTGAACTGATGGAATTTTCAATTTATATACATACATATGTGTATTGTCACTCTTCCTTTGCCTTTAATTAAATCAAATATAATTTACAATTGTCTTAGAATATTTCCAAGAACATGGAAATAACTAGAGTTTATGTTTACTCAAGCAGAAATAATTGTGAAAGCCTAAAAACAATAAACTGAAAATAAATGCAACAACTCCTAATTAATTTCTACAACAGCATTTGACCTCATGTCAACTGTTAAATGAATGAACATTTTAAGGACTCAACCACTCATCTCTCGCTGCCCTACAAATTCCAATCAATTCAGGGAAATGGGAAGTAAACTTTAATTGACACATTTAATTTACGACATTAATCCACAATGCCCATGTTTCGATTAATGAAGTAATTCGTCCTATCGCGCCGAATTAAATTCCGATCAAAGGGTCTAATTCACCGACATCAATCTGGGCACACGCTCAATATATAATTAAATGCCGAAGCCCCTGCTCTACCTTCGGTGGGTTTTGCTACCTTTTCCGCTCTATCAGCTGGCACAAAAAGTAACATAAACACGATGTAAATGTTGATTTATGACAGCCGCAAACACACACAGCTGTGCGAGTGTGTGTGTGTGCGAGTGCTCACAATCACACGCAATCTTAAGCGCCTGAAAGCATACCACAAAAAGCATTATTTATCGATGGCAGCCACAGCAGCAGCAGCGGCAGAAGGCGGTCCTTCGGTCGTTCGCATTTAAAAGCAGATAGCTTGGATCCAGCCGAAATTAGAATTGCCTGTTTTCCCGTAAGCCGGGTAGCTCAACCGAAGCCCCCGGAAAACCACCGAAAAACCACCCCACCCCGCCTGCTGTCACCGCTCCCACATACATTTCATATTCAGCTTGGGTAAACAAAATGCGTCAGCCACATGTCAATTTGCATCTGCGTGTGTTTTTCTGAGTGTGTGCCTGCCTTTATCTCAGTCCTGCTCCTCGTTCCTGCCTGCCCTTGGTCTCCCCAAGCTGTGTTTATCTTTGCCTCGCATGTGACATAAATGAAAAGCTTAAAATTTCATTTCAAGCCTATTATGATTGTTTACACACAATTGCCGGCGATAAAGGGGGGAGATCCAAAAACGGTTACCTTTGCACTTTTCAATTCTCTTTCCGGTTCATTCAGGTAATTGTACTTCTTGTATTTTGTATTTTGTAAAGCAAACTAACAAGCCGAAACGAATTATATTCATTTTTATAGATTCTTAGACAAATATATAAAACTAATCCTTAAAAAGGATTAATAGCGACAAGAAAAATTATATGTATTAAATATATATAAATATTCGTACTTAATTTCATATAGAAAATACCGTACATATAATTTATTGAACTTAAAAACCTAATTAGTCATTTATTGCCTTAGCCATTACTAACACTTCTTTGGACCATTTTAAACACCAAATTCTTTCACAAATAAATACTAGAGAGCACTATTAGGGCATTAAAAATTCGCATTAAACAACTAAAATATTTATATTCACATATAGGAAAGAGATGGGAAGGTGCTGCACTACACGAGACCTTCGCCGTAAACTAATTTCCAGCTCATTTCACACGTGGGGTGTGGGTGGTGTGTGTCGAGGCCTTCTGCTAAATTTAGCACACTTTTAAGCGCTGAAAAACCTGGCCAAAAGAAACCCAAATGGCCCTTGAAGCATAGAAGCAAACCCAGCTTTTGAGGGTCTTCTGCCCCATAATTATTTACATATGCAAGAGCACCTTGGGTTTTTTGTTCTGTGTTCTTCCAGCTAATTGCATTTTAATGCGCATTATTTAGCTGGCCATTGCATATTTTTCAGGTGCTTGCCGCGCCAGAAACATGCATTAAACGCAACGTTGCAACGTCGACGTTGTTTGTTTTTCTATTTAGCATAAATAAATTGCATATGTGGTATATGCAAATTTGCCGGGCTGTTGTCCGTGCTGTTGTTACACACTAAATGGATGTGGAAGCATTTTATTAGGTAAGCTGTGGGCCAGATTTGCATACTTGTGGCGGAGCGCAATAAAGTTTGTGGCAAGAGGATGGCCCAAAGTGTGCATAAATCTGAAAGTTCTCATCCAACTAGGGGATTAATCCAAGTATTTGCCATACCTGTTCAGCGTATATTTATCCGGCACTTTAAAGCTACTCAATACGCTTTGAAAAGAGGGAAGTTCTATGCAATCAAGCATTTAACTCCCTCTCAATTGTTAGATAGAAATCACTGCTTATTGGGAGATAGAAATCCCTGCTGATTGCCAGATACAAATCCCTGCTGATTAAATGATGGAAACCCACAAAAATTCCCCTCAAGGTAAACAGAAATTTTAGATCTCGTAAAGTGCAGTGAACACATTAAGCCAACTGCAAGTCACCCTTGACGCGCAAGGGAAAATTCGAGGGAATCGGTATCCAGGAACCAAAAGGTGTGCAGTGAATTGTGCTAAAAATCAAAGTCAAGAAGGAACAACTGTTGGCAGAGATGTTTGACTGCCTGACTTAGCCATTGTTTGCTTTTGGTGAAGAGAACCAAGTGAATCTGTTGCCTCAAAATGCACAAAACGCTAATCATTGCCACGGAAATGGCCCAAAAAAAGAGAGAATGACTGCCCTCAACCTGATCCACTCAATGAAGGATGGCAGCTGTATCTCAGAGACATCCCTACTGCCTTGCTAACACTAACAAACAGCTTTATTATGCACCAGCCGACATCCTGCCACCTTCGTCCTTTTTGGGAACACCGCAAAAGTGTGCTCGGCATTTTCTTAACCATTTCCTTGGCTCTCTGGCATTCTTTTGGTCCGCCCAAGCCCGTCGCTACTGCCTTTTCATGAATAACAAATCAGGCTAAAAGACAAAATCTTTTTTACACCCACCCACACACATTCTCTGGCCGGATCTCTAGGATTCCGGAGGTCGGCGGGGTCTATAGCCTGGCCGGGCAAAAGCCGCAAGTTCTATGCATACAAAACTACGGCGAGCACGATGACGAGGATGAAAACCTTAAAAACAAAAAACGAGCACACAAAAAGGATGTTTAGCATGGAGGAAGGAGGAAGGTATAGTAGTAACTGGCAGGCAGGCAGGCAGGCAGCAGGCCGGCAGGAAAGGCCTCCTTTGGCCTGTGGTCCACTTTCGTTGAATTGAAAAGAAATTGTGCAAAAAACACTTGAGCCGAGCTCTTCTCAGTTCTAGGTTCTTGGCTCTCGGTGTCCTGGGCTCTCGATTCCGAGTTCTCAACGTCGTCATCAAGTGTTTGTCAAAGTTTGCCCCAGGTTAGGCCATGGAATTGTTGCCGCTTTTTGTTCATTTCAAAAGTAGCAAATCAAATGACGTGTGACAAGTGCGGTCTGCAAGGATATTTATGCGAAAAGCAAGTCTGAAAGGAGCCCGCAAATAACGGGCTCAGCAGGCAAGGCCGCTTGGGGGAAAAATATGCATAAATAAAATGATAATAAGTCAACAGCAACACAAGGAAAAGGAAAGTCATAGTCGATTTTCAAAGGTGAGTCCCGGCTATTTGTGAATGGAGAGGAAAACTTTGAATGGAGCTAAATAAAGAACTTATTTTCATTGATCAAATATGCTTGAATTTAACAGAAAACTCTTTAAATGCTAACTATAAGAGGTTAATAAGAGGAATAAGAGGAATAAATTCTCAACACACCAAATTACATATATAAATTCAGATTTAGAATCTTTAATCTAGAATGTAAATTCTTATTTCCCTAAGAACGATTTTTTTGTTTTTGTAATAAAATAAACTGTAATATTCCCTACGTAATTTTATAATATTTTACTTTCGTCAATAAATCTCCCCCCCAAAAAAGGAACTTCGATCAACTCAAGCATGCAGAAAGCATTGTGGGGGCAATTTCATTTAAATTTTTCCAATTTCTCAAAGCAATTTGCCAGGTGAAATTCGATTCCTAACCGAGAGAGACCGTAAACATGAAAATCACAGAAATCTTATTCCAAAATCAATGCGAATTCCAAACGCACGTATTTTATGTGCCAACTGGAAAAGACAGACGCTTGAGAGGATACTCCTCCCCCCCAAGGATACGGCAATATTTTCAACCTCTGGCTGAAGTCATTTGCCTTAGAAACCCATCCAGCCACAATCTCACTTAACAGTAACAGTTTGCAGAAATCGAAGATACAGGAGCGAAATGCTAAACCCATATGTACATATTGAGCTGAAAGCTGAAGGCTCTGTGTGTTTGCGAATTTCCAATTCCCTGCACGCACATCCTGCGAAGAGAGGCAGCTATTTTTAGAGGAGTTTAAGCACATAATACCCCAGCTCACCTCGATAATTACAGATACGCACCAGGGCCCAGAAAAGCCGGTTAATGCAAATGCATAATGCCCTGCCCCGTCCTGGGCTCTAGCTTTTCCCAAATCCCCCAATTCACAGCCTCTGATGCTGATGAAATGAATGTTGAGGCGGAAATTTAATGCCAGAAATTGCAAATTTCCTGCTATCAAAAACTTGTCGAGGCTGGCTTCGAAGGATGGCTTCTGCCACCGTCACATGTTGCAGAAATGCTTAGACAGGTATCCTGGTGTGTCCTCGTTCTGGTTGTTATGTGTGTATTTGCATATTTGATTTGCAGCAGCCACACTAAGCTGCATTTGCAATTTCTCTTGAATTTTAGTTAAAATGTTTGCAGTCGCAAACGATGACGGCCTCAGCTGGCATTAGACTATTTTAATTTTCCTAATTCAATTTTTCTAAGTTCTGCCTTAAAATCAAGCGCTGTATTCTTCAAACTTATTCCTAAGCCTTCTGGCTATACCTTAAGCTCATAGATTATGCTTTCTAAAGCCGGAAAATTCTGGTATCTGAATTCGCCAACTTTGCACTCTCTCGCTCGACAGTTTGTCAATAATAATATAATGACATTTTTTAAGTAAACTTGATCTGTGGCTTTTGGTCCACGCCTGTCGCTGACTGATTAATTGAGGCGGAAAAAAAGCGTTGGCCAAGTTAGCCAAACTGCCATGATTGATAGTTTAAGTTGAGCTTAATGAGGCCTGCCAGCCTGAGGCCTCCTCCGCACAAACAAGTTTATGTATTTTTCGGGGCCTAACGATCCCCCCTCTCGAACTTGAGGTTAGCCTCTTTCATTAAGCGCTTCCCGTCACGCATTTCGCATCGTGAGTCACGCACTTTGTTTATTAATATTTATACATATTTAATCGGCCACGCAAAACTTAATTAAACTTTGCCACATCGCACTTTCAGGCCCCTCCTGTAACATCCCCGAGAAAAAAAGAGCTAAGGCCTTGCATGACCACGCTGACAAATTGCCTGCGAGGATGGCAATGGATGAGTGGATGGGCGGTGGGCGATGGTCGGTGGGAGTTTGGTTTTTCGGTGCTGAAGGATATAGCAGGGCGGGAGAAATGTCCAGTGCCGAAAAGCAATTTGCAAGCTAAATGATGATGGTACCCCGCACTTTGTTATGCAATTTTTAGCAGGACAGCTCTGCTCTCTCGTGTTTGAAATGTAAATTCTGCCAGCGACAATTAATTCTGTCACTGTTTATGGATGAGTGTGGCTGTGTGCACTGAACAAAAGGTGACAAAATTAGAATGTCAGGGATTATGACTCGAATTATAATTTAATGAATGTTATCTTGATTTAAGGAACTATGGAAACGAAGTACAAAAACTGAGATCTGCATACGTTTCTTCTTCAAGAATATATATGATTTATAGGTTCCAAAGATTGATATACATTATTATCCTATTTAGACTAAAAATCTTAAATATGTATTTCTTATATTTTGTCCAGTGAAGATATGTTACTTATTCTTAAATAAAATACTTGTTTCATTTAATTTTCTTTCGGTGTGCCTTGTTCGACCGAAGCTCGAAGCCAAAACTAGGCTACAATTTGTTTTGGCCAAAGCCGAAAGTTGTTACAATTTGATGGGACATCATCAATTAACTGCGTACACAACTGTACTTGGCAAGCAGTGGCGTGGTTGCTGGGAGCCGTAGTTGATGTTAAAGGGGGCTGATTTAGCGGAATTTCATCTATGGCATCCTGCGGTTTTCGCTTACTGGTCAATTGCAAAAAAATAGAGAGAGAAAAAAAGGGGGACGAGGACGTAAAGTTGTTGATCTCTGCACGCTTGAAAAGTTTGCCGTATCCTTTTAGCGTTAACTGTACTTTTTTGTTAGTTAGTTGTCGCTGCAGTAGTTGTTGTTGGTGCGCTCTAATTCGCCGTTAAGTGGCTTTTGGACATTTGTTGCAAAACTTTTCTCCTTTTCTCCTGCTCCTTCTCCTGCCCCCCGCTGCTGTTGTGGCGTCTGTTAGTCCGCTGTCGATACTTTTGGCAGTGGTTCTTTCCCGCAGACAATGCTGGTAAATGCCTGCGGGTTAAGTCCTGCTGTGGTTAATGAAGGCCCAGGTGAAGGGGAGGGGGAATTAGAAGGAGAATAGAGGCGAGGCACTCCCCGGCAACAAAGTGTTTAAAGTGCCGTCATGCTGAGCTCAAAAAAATAAATACAGTGACAAAGGAACTCTGGCCAAATTGCCTTTTCAATTGTCCAACTCTAGTTGAAGTGAATAGAAATGGGAATTAGTTTTTGCGCTTTAGGCTAAGTAGCTCTGTGGGTTTCTAAACAAAAGAAGCTAGAGCCAAACATTCTTAAATCAACTTGGCAACCATTTTTAAATAATAAACGATTTCACTGCTAAAAATAACAAAAATATACAGATTAAATCGGTAAACAAAACCACTTTTTTAGGTAAATACTGCCAGTATTTAGTAAAAATGGTTAAAATATATATATCCCTCACAACAAACGATCAACACAGTATTTACACCCACTGGAAATATCAACTATAAATATTTACACATCCTCTTTTAATTTGTTTTTCGCAAACCAGGCCAAATAAATAACAAATAAATACATAAGTGGGCTTGAAAAATCCGCAAAGCTTTACCAAAAAAACGATAAATAAATATATATTGAAATTGATTTCTCTAAATAACTATTTATTTGAATGGAATGTGTATAAATAAACGCACAGAAATCCTCGAACCCTGTTTTGGGGCCTTTTTTTAATCGATTCCCCATTGGACTCTTTTCAAACTGCCTCCATTGCAAATTTGCCGTCATTCTGCATGCGTCGGCATTTTTATTCTTTTAATATTCCTGCCTTCCCCCCGATAGAAAGCCATTTTGGCGCTTTATCTGCAATCACAATCTCGATTTGATGACCATTTCGCCGCATAAATAAACCAATAATTTAATTTTAAGCCCGCACAGGCAGCGGTGGCACCTGAGAGCGGCGCAAACAAAGCGATACCATCCACGGGCCATGAAAGCCAAAATGGCCATTCCCAACACGAAACGAACACATGTGCACATATGCTTTGTGTATCTGTGTGCACTGGGAAAAATCTGATCAAAGTTGGCTATAATGTTAAATGAGTTTTAATTAGTTTCCTCGCTTGATTTGCCAGGGGTTTAAATTCACCTTCCATCAGTCGAATAATATAATCTTTAATAAGATTTAATTCAAATGAATGGTTTTCATATTAAATTTAGTTGCTAAACTTAGTAGCCTCGCTAGTCTAGTATTTTTTATGAGAATATTAAGGTTTAGATAGATTTTTTCTTCCTTTTTTCTGCGTGTGGTCATAAAGCCTTACGAGCCAGCGGGGTGGCCGATAGATGGAGGTTGCCGGTGCCTCATTGTTATGGACAATGATGCAGGAAGACAGCCAGAGATTTTACGGCGCACATTTGATGGGCAAAAAAAAGCACAGAAAAGGAAGCAATGAAAGATGCCGGCTCAGGGGAAAAGTTGTTTTAATTACAGGCACATGGCGTACTCGGGCGAAGGCGGAACGTCTTGCCATTTCAGCTGCTCCTAATAACCGACTGACACTCTGCCAAGCCCGAATGCACGACTCTGAATGGGTCCTGAATACGTGTGAGTGACTGTCTGTCTGTCTGAGTGTGAGTGTGAGTGCGAGTGTGTCTGAGCTCGGTACAGTCACCGACAAAAGTGCAAAGCCTCTCGACGTGACCATCCCACCCATTACGTATGCAAAATTTAATTTCGCAAATGAAAACGGGGCACAGAAGGGTAAGAAAAGGCGTGCAGAGAGCCTGTCTGACACAGTCACCGTCCACGTGGCAGTCGCAGTCGCAGTCACAGTGACCGGCAAAACTCATGGCTTGCACTTAAAATTAAAATCACCGCCTTCTCGGTGGCAAGCGGCCCCCACTTTTGTTCTCATCGGCATTGTCTGCCAGGAACTTTGGTTCATGCCCCCATCGTTTCTCCCCCAGTCAGACACAATTTAACAAATTAAAAAAATGAAAGACCTAAAGGATTGAGAGCTGGCTGGGCTGGTGAGCGAAGGAAGGAAGGAAGCGCCGGAAAACCGGAAGGGACAGCGCAGTGAAACGACCGTGACCAAGAGATTTGCCTGGCGAGGCGAGAAATATGCAAAGGGCTTTGGGGAATTGCCCATAAAAAGCTCATCTAAGTTTTTGCTGTCAGTGTGAGTGGCGGAAATAGGAAAAGGGTATATGTATGTGCCATGATTTCATATGATAGTAAATTAAAGTTTAAACTTTGATCAAGAGGAAGTATATTAAAGAAGTTGGAGTGCAGGTAATAGGGGTTGTTAAGTAACTTTATGCTTTGGCATCTCTTGGGAGTTGAAATGACTTTAAAAGGTGTCTTAAATATTGCTGTGATTTCCCTGAATTTTATTAGGCAAAATACTATACAGAATATGGTTAAATATTTGATTCTAGGGCTTTAAAAATATGTCCTTGCTTCCCATACATCACTTACTCAGCGGAAAATATTAGTAATTAAATCCATTAAGCCAACAAACACTTACCTGAAAAATAAAAATCAATTGGTTAGATAATATTATAAATAGAGGTAAAGATATAATGTATTTAATATATTTATTTTAACTTAGAAACATAACTTCCTCTTAACTTATAGAACTCTTTTCTTTTGAAGACCCTTATAAAGCCTGAATAAATTCCACCCAAAACGAAGTGTTAACTAATGTTAACGTATCCCCACATTTGCTACCCAAATCTTGTTCAAAACTAATCCGCCAACTTGGCAGCCATTCCTTAGCTTTCGCTTTCAGACCGCTCATCATGTATTCTGGCATTTTTCCGCCAAAAAAAAAAGAAGTGAAAGCCGTCGGATCCGGGGCCAAGACCACTCCCCAGACACACTACCAGAAACGGAAACATTTCGACCTTTTCGCCGAATTCAGAATGCGAGCATAGATGGCAGCGGGATTTGCAAGGGACGTGCATGATTCATCGGATCGGGGACACGGGTTCGCCCCAATGCTTTAATACGGTATTAAGTCATTTCATTTATTATTTAATCCACGAACTGTGGGCTGTCAAAAATGCAATCGCCATAGAGCAGGTCGCAGTGGAAAAAAAAATAGGGACACGGTGGCAGCTTGCAGCGAAATTCAATTATGGCCATGATGGCAGCCAACAGCAAATGGCGGGGGTAACGAGACGTAACCGTTGTTTGCCCATAAATTGTTTGTAGTTATGTCAATAATGTGTGCTGCCATCGCTGATGCCGATGCCGATGCTGGAGGAGAGCACACGGCAGCCGTCGACATTTTTTCCCACTGCCTCTGACTCTGCCTTCCTGCCACGCCTGCCACGCCTGCCATGTGTCAATGGGGAAAAAGCGCGCAATAAAAGAAAAATGGGAAAAAGGAAAATGGAAACGCCAAAGCATCGCCATTTTCCAGGGCAATTCTCTGTCTCTCTATATCCTTACATGTGTTCATAATTTCTGCAACAGCAAAAAGGCTGACTGACGCAGCAAGGACAACGCAAGGAAAGCAATAAATATTGTGCAAATAATGGCATAAATATTTGAAATACCTGGAGAGTGCACAGTGACGGGGTTTTTAAATATAAAACTATGCATGTTATCCAACTACTCAATCACATTCCCCTATAAAAAAAAAGTTACACAACTCGATTGCCATTGCCATTAACTAATTAACTGTCATGTTCATTGCACATTTCACAGTTAAGTACTCTTCAATTGGCCTGCTAATTGGATCACTTGAATAGTCCTGTTTTTTTTTGTCCTCCCCCAACCGAACATCAATTTTAATAAATCAATAAGTATAAATATATAGGGAAAGTGGCAAATGGCAATGCAACCTTCTTCACGGCTGACATGGCCATCATTAAAGTGCTCGTCAGCGCTGTCCCTTGGGCGAATTGTTCAATCATTGAGCTAATCAACGGTAGCTAATGGCTAGGGAAAGCCAAGGCACTGAACGGGCAAGGGGCGCTCTGGTAATTGCAGCTCGTAGTTTCGGGGCGGGTTTCCTATTAGACAACTGCTTAATTGGGCTTCGTGGCCCGTGCCGCAAGTGAAAAATGTAATGAACTGAGGGCGAACGAACCAGAAGTTCTCGGGAGCTCTCTAATTGAATGTTTCTGCCCGATCCTGGCTGGTGCCTGGGTGGTGGCTTGTTGCAGTCCTGGCTGCAGTGGGTCCTGCCACAAAATTCCACTTGAAATTGACTTTTTTGCGGTGGGCGAGTGGTATGCGTGCCGCAGCTAATGCAGTTGCCATTGTGCTTGTGAGTGTGTGTGTGTGTGTGTGTGTGGCAGCCCGAAAGTATGTTTGGATTTCCTTTGAGGATCCAGGACAACTAAGAGCGAGTGGAATGTGCAGCAGATTCAATCAGCTTTTGGCGTTGGTCTCGCAGGAATTTGGAAATAAGCTCTGCGACACTTTGCAGGAATCTTTGTAAGCTCTCACAGTTCTTGGTGGGATTCTCCACCTTAATATTAAGTGTCTTAGCCCGTTATATTGTGTTCTCATCTGATTAATATCTTTTTCACTTATGTCTCATGTCTGCAGATTTTTGTATGTACTGTAAGGCTACTGTTCCTTTATTTATTGTTCATTGTACATCACAAACCCAATCATACATTTAGGCCCAATCATCATAACTCATGGTAGATTAATGCCTCCACTCGCACAACTGCAATTCACTCTCGGTTCCGTGCTCCCTTTCTCTGGTAATTTTTCCTTTTTGGAACTGCCACATTACAACAATTCATTTATATTTATATGTGTGGCAGGCCTTATGGCATTCCTCGCTCCTCGCTCGCAGCCATTAATCAGCATTAAATGTGTCAACAACAACAGCATAAGAATTGGCAACAGAGTCACTATGGCCACAACTCCTTGGCCTGGTATGCAAAGTAAAAAGTAGAGAGTAGAGAGCGAAAAGCTCTCATAAATAGCCCTGGCAGGTGAGAGCGGAAGACGGCGTAGTCATAAAGCAATCAGCAGGTGTTTGTCATATTCCTGAGCCCCAGCCAGCCCGCCAGCCCGCCAGCCTGTGTAATTTATTCTCCACGGCAAGTTGATAAGACTTTCCTTCACAGCATTTCTTCCCCTATTGTTGTCTATTCCGGGCCGGTGTATTTCTCATCTGGGTAAAGGGCAATTGTTTTTCGGGGCGGCGGCAGAAGGGGTCGAGTGTCTGCAGTGGAAACTCGGAAAATGTGCTGAAACTGAAGCTGAAGCTCGGAGAAACTTTGCATGCGGAAATTTGCTCTCAACATTTCGTCAAACATGGTAACTTGAGCCGGAACGAGTACAAGTAAAATAAATATATTTACTTTCCTGACATATACCAAGCATATATGTATGTATAGGTATATATTGGAAAAAAACAAACATCATTTTGTTATAACGAGTTTTTTGGTGCTTTAATTTAGTGAGAATTTAAACTCGAATGTCTCCTACAGAAAATCAAGCATTGTGTTATTCGTTTCAGAAATTTGTGCAGAACGCTATACAAAAATGTAATCAATGAAAATGCTTTCAGAAAATTCCATTTTCGCTTCCTCTTCGGACCAAGGTTCTTCAAGAGCAAAAAAATATTATTAAACTTTCTCGCTGAAAGTTTGTCCGACAAAAAACCTTTTGTTCGAAATGTTTTGCATTTAAATGAAATTGAATAAACCGCTAATCCAATTCAGTGGCTCACCGGGGGTCTGAGGTGGCATTGGCAAAACAAAGGTTAAGCCAAAAGCTAAACGTGGCCAAAAGCAGGGGACCGCAGCCAGTTTTTGTTGGCATGTACTGGCAATTAATTTGCATGCGTGGCCATTTTTGAGTTTACACACCGACAAAGCAATTCCAGCCACATTCCTTTTCCCCGTTTTCCGCTCGATGAAAGCCAGAAGAGTCGGGAGCGTTTTGCCGGAAAAGCGCATCTAATGCTATGTGCGTGTGCGTGTGTGTGTGCTTAATGTGGCGCAACGGGACATTGGGGAAAAAGTGGCAGAGAGGATTTCCGGTTTGCCCATTTGTCCCGACGCCCCTCTTGGATTTCATTTCGTTAAGTTAATCAAAGTTCGTGCTTCTTTTTTTCTGGGACATTTGGCAGCAGGGCAGACAGCCAGCCAAAAAGCTTAAAAGTTGTCTGCCAAGCTGAATAGAAGAAAACAGATCACGACGAGCTGGAAAAGCCAATGATTTGGCCGAGTTTTCAGCATTGTTCGAGCCATGAGGCAGCATTATTTGAGCTGTCAAAATATTTTGTATAAAAGAAAATGCATTTAAGGGAAATACTTGATTGCTAAAGAAGTTTATAGAGTTATTTAATGTGTTAACACTTTAAATTTTACTTTACATTTCCTTTAAATTTATTTAACTATTTTAATCTTTATAAGAATTCCTCCTATCGCATTTCCCTATCCAAAAAAAGGACATCAGCCGACTCAATTACCGACAACCAACAATTTATGATACTTCCCATCAAAAAGGACAAATCGAAAGCCCACAAAAAAGTTCACAAAGAAAAAATATGAATATGTCGAGTCGATTTATGGCCAATACCAAAAATTGATTGCCCATTTATAGACATACGTACATAAATACAAATATATGTCATGTATGTAAGCCGAGTGAATAAATCGGAATAAATCTGCTGATTTAATTGAGAATAAAGCAAGTCTTGGGCTTGGGCTAAAAGCTTTTTTATGTCCGCCAAAGGACACACGCTACCGGAAGTCGAATGCAACAAAGATTAGGGAAAGCGGGAATGCATTCGCTTCTCTAGCCCCCGTTCCTTTGGGAAAATTTACAGCGCACTATAAACCGCAGTGGAAAGGCACATAAACTGCCCGGGTAGCGGCAGTAAAATATGAAATGCCATAAAGATATATGTACAAAACAAGGAGCCCTAAACCCAAACAGCCAAACAGCCACAAAAGTAACATAATTTTCCGCTTGAAATGCGCTGCAAAGCGTTTCCCATATTTTGTAGCCCAGTGTGTCTCATTCTGCATTATTTATACACACACACAAACACACACATAGAACTTGCAAACAGGACCACACACGTGGCAGGACCTATGGAAAAACAGGCGGCGGCAGAAATAAATTGAGAAGCGCAAAAGATTTATAGGCGGCTGCCGAAGGAGTTTCCGAGTGGCGCTGCAAGCGAGACTCATTTTATGCGATGTAAAGTAAAAGTTTTGCCTGGCCACGCCTCCTGGACACCTGCTCTCCCCCTTCTCCCCCCGCGCCTGACCAAACATTAAGGTGAAATGTATGCGCCTGGAGGTATGCAACATTTTGTCTACGGCTCCCAGGGCGAATCACAGGACGAAGCGAAGGGAAATTGTGTGGCCAGGTGCTTGTCACGCACGACGGTATTTGTGGCTCCACACACACACACACACTTACATAGCAAGGACACCCACACGGACGTCAATCAATCATGGGTTCCCGGAGCCGACCAAAGAGGAAGCGTATCCTTGTGGCCGCCTGTCTGTGTGCCGGGGGTTTTCGGTTCCATTTCGTCGTTACGTTGCCTGCAACAAATCGCCATAATGTGCGGTGTTTGCTGCACTTAACGAGTACATACTCCTCACCCACACAGACACACACACGAACCACTTTTGTGGTCAGTGCTGTGCCATTGCGCCATCAATCAGCAACGCTTCGATACGCTCTCAAAATTTAATTGACTTTGATTTTGTAAAGTTTGACATGTGTCCTGCCATTTGCTGAGTGCGTGTGTGACCGATGACTGCCTAATTTCCCTAGCTTTGTGTCCTGATTAAGCGACAAATGCCTGATGTTCTGGGAAACTGTTGCTATTATCAACAAAAAGTACAAAGAAGTTGGAATTAAAGCCCCAAATTAAATGCAATTGGTTTGAAACCAATCAATTTCTGTTTATTTATTTTCACCTAATAAATGCAAAAAAAACTCAGTCAAAACCGAATTCCAATTTAAAGTGAAAAAAATAAAAATGTGGTTACAGGTTTTATAATTGGAAATATTATTTGAATTTCATGTTATTTTAAAATGAATAACTTGGTGGTACTTTTTTTCTCAGGTGAAAATAAATAAATAACATAGCTTGAAAACTTTAAATTAATGAATTGCTCATTGAAAGTTAGCATTTAATCTTTATCTTTACAACAATTTGCATATCTTTACTGCAATTAAATGAATCATTATTAAATTTCCGTAATTGCATAAAAAGCCTGACGAGTTCGACAAAATAAATGAAAAGCTTCAAGTTTTAATGTAAATTGTAACTCAATTTGCAAAGCTGCAAACCTTTTGGGGAATTTATTACACACATTTGAGCGGGCAAAATATCATTTGGCATAATTATACTTCACACCCAGCCCCGGCTTCGCAGCTTCTGGCTTCTTTGCCATATATATTTTTGTAATTAACACCTCTAAATTAAGAGTCGACGTGACTCAGTAGCGAGACGAGAGCCGAGAAAAACTGGGAATTATGCAGAGAGGTGAGCGGCGAAATAAACACACACCGAGACAGAGAAAGAGAGTCAAGCTCACCTAATTGAAACGAGCCCCGTCTCGACGTGTTGCAAATTAGTAAACAGAATCTCGACTGCACATTGGCAAAATCTGCGGGCATGGGGCGACTCTAAAGTCGGGTGTTAAATTATTTATGAAAGCCACTGGCAACGACCAACAACGCACACATTTGGAGCCAGTTTGAGCCACATTAAGTCACAGATGAGCTTCAGGAAACTGGGAGACTGGTGGAGGTGGCAGGGCAGCCCAGCTTCACTGTGTGCCAATTAATTATTCATAATTAGCTGCTGACTAAATGTTTAACTAAATCAGAGGATGTCTGCTCCCTCCACGGTTGGGTGTTTATTTAAAAAATGACATTACGAACGCAATCCGTGGTGGCCCAAGGGGCCGACTCGGCAGGATGGATGTTTGCCTTTGGGTCCAGAGCTAAATTAAAAGCCGGCCATTAGAGAGCGGCAGCGTTAATTGTGATTTATGCAGCAGGTTTTGTTCTCGCTTGGAAAACTTTTTAAAATAAAATATGTAATGCCAGGGGGAATCTGTAACCTGGATTACTTGGGTTTCTAAATATTACTTGTTTGGTGGAATATTTTGCCATAAATCGAAAGGGGGTTAGTTTAAGCCCTACAGAAAATTTAAGTTGACCCAATAAACTAGTGAGAGTGGTTTACTTATA